>VWZN01006157.1:116813-138100 GCA_013396955.1 Regulus satrapa | reverse complement strand
ATTGCTAGAAATTGTCTCATTTGAACTTGGTGATTTTTTAATTTGAAAATACTCTTATTCAAACAAGACTCATTTAAGTCATAATATTTGTGAAACAACCAAACAAAAACAAGTAATGACACCTTCTTAATTAGCTAAAGTAGTATTTTCTTTTTACTTTGTCTTTCTTCCTTCTTGGAGCTTGGAGAACCAAGGCCCTGGCCCATGGAATTTCTCCAAGATCACATGGTACCAAAGATGAAACCCCCCCAAATTCAAGAATGTTGGGAAGAAAAGCTGAGTATTTATTTTGATTTTTCTGCCTCCTGCTCATATGTTCTCCACACTCAGGACTGGGAGGCAGTGCAGTCCATAGTACAGCGATGAGGTGATCCCTTATGTCATCCTGAGTGACAAGAATTTCTGTTATCCAGGTTGGACCTTTTGATCTCACCACAGCTCTGTGTATACCTCAGGACTTCCTTCACACAGACAAAATCAGAAAAACAAAACAAACCCCAGATCCATCTCTATTTTGTTTCCAGTGAACTCTATCTGTTTAAAGAAGAGATGACTGTTTTCCCAGAAAATAATAAATATTCTGCTCAGAATTTATTTACTTTTAGGTGATATTGGCAGAGAGATGTTTGCCCTTCAATTGAAATTTCCATATGAAACACTGGAAAAATTCAAGAGTTCTTTAGCTGAACCTTGAAGTAACGAAATGGGTCTATAAAGACACATTCTTAGTAAAAATCTGAGTTAAGTACTGGAAAGGCACCAAAGTTACCCAAATAACCTCTCTTTAGATGCCTGTGCTTCTCAGACTCATCAAGCTATTTCCTGGCACACCAAGGCAGAAATCCAATTGCCTCAGCTGCACTTGGAGAGCAAAAACCCAGAGGGTTTCTATTTTCCTGGAAACCCTGTGTGTGCTCTGCCCAGACCCGAGGAGAAGCTCTGTGACACACGATCCAGGGCAGGACGACAGAGCCTGAGCCCCCTGCACCCCCAGAAGGGGCCTGAGCCCCTTTGTGCCACAGTGGCAGGCAGAGCTGATGTCAGGGAATGCCTCTGAGCACAAGAGATCCCTCCAGCACTGTTTATTTCGTCAGGAACGAGGGTAAAACCCTCCTAATGCAGCCTGAGCAAGGGTCAGCTCCAGGGGTCTTTATCCGAGCATAGCTCGCCTTCAGTGGCTGAGGCTTAATAATAATCTCTAGACTTCAATTTCCTACTAATAAAGGGTAATATAATGTAGGGTAAGCCCTCTTATTTGTTCAGATCTTTTTGACCACTGAGGAGCTAATATGCAACAACTGAACAAACAGTGGCCACACAGGTTTCATTTTTAGAAGCACAGATGACCTCTGATGAAAGAAATGATCAGTCAAGCTCTGAGGCAAGGACGGAAAGCCAGCTAGAAAATGAATTTTTTTTTTTTCTGCTGTGCACTGAACGAAAAGTTACTTTTAGATAACCATTTATGATATCAAGTGAAAGTGCCTGAAAATAACCATGGAATTATTACACTACAAAAAATTTGTGGTTCTCAATGAATTTGTATTCTAGGTTCTGATGAACACTGTAACTGTATTTTACTAAACCAAGTTTGTAGAAATCCCTGCAGTAGTTACATTTCATTAGTGATGAGGTCTGAACATTGTCTCGGTACAATTTTAATATTTTAATAGCACCTAAGCTCACCGTATTGTTTACTGCCACACACTATCCCAAATACCTGCCAAAGTTCAATCTGCCTCAGGAAAACTCTGCCTATGCATCTCAAACACAAAAGATTTTTCCTACTACAGAAAAACATGACTAAAACATGACTTTGCCCTTTTGGTTTTTTTTTTTTAAATTCCGAAGTCTAGATACTGCAGTAGCATCCAGATGTCAGGGCCAATTTCAGCACAAAAGCAAGACAGCAGAGCATGTCCAACATGCCCGCTTGCTGGAGGGGGGAAATAATTCTCTTTAATCCAGGATTTTTAAGAATGTGTTCCAATTTTTTTTCCCCTCTTGAAACTTGCGGGTTTTGTTTCCAATGTGCCCACCAGTTTGCAGCTCTTTGTTTGCCCACCATTCTCTGGTTGCCACCTGCCCCAACTTTCCTCTTAATTTCCCACCTTCCAATTTACCTGGGGGGTTGTTTTGCCAGCACCTCCTTCAGGGATGACCCTGAGTTCTCACCTCAGAATTTTAATCCAATGAGCCTTTTTCTCTGGGGCGGGTGATCAATACTGAGAGTCAGATTTATGTCCCTCTAAATGTATTAGCTACGAAATAACCATTTCCTGTGTTATCAGGAAAGAGGTGCAATTTTTAAAAATGCTGTTATGTTTTTATGCCTCCCTGGCCAAAACAAATCTGAATACAAAGTTGTTAAAATCAAATAGTGAAAATACTTGTAAATACACCATAGCATTTTATCTACACAATTCTTTTTACCTGTGTATAGAAAGAAAGAGAATCAAATTAAAGAATATGGTCCCCAGTGAACAGGAAATGTAAATCCTATTAATGCTTATAGGAATTGCACCTACACATTTAAAGGGCATGTTCCAAGACCTTTAAATTGATAAATTGATTACCTAACAAATGGATATAAAATGAGAATAGCTTTTTTTCAAGCACTACCTGATTCTATTTCAAACTCCACATTTCATGGGTTTTACAGCCCAGGAAGCAGAGTTTCTAAAGATTATTAAAAATGTGAACAATATAGAACAACATAAAACAGCATAAAAAAACTTGGTGTTAATAATAATAATAATAATAATAATTAATAATAATAATAATCACTACAAACTATGGTTAATTCAATATCAATAAAATAGGTGGCAATATGATTGTAATCACCAAGCAGGGGCACTGTACTGGATAAAGAAGGAAGTTCTGGTGGTAGTGAAATAACTTAAAAGCATTTACTTAAAAGGCCAATGAAATGAAATAGCAGAAAGTCTATGGAGCATCTCTGGGAAATCTGCACTGGGCCATTTTGAAAAGTTCAATATTGGTATAAGCAGCAAAAATCCTGCAGCACATGAGAGAGAGAGAGCAGGGCATAAAGAGGTGAAATAATGTCAAATATCTTATTTAACAAAAACAAAATCTGAAGGAATCTGATGAAATTCAGTGACTCTGACAACCTCATGCTTAATTTTTCCCGCAAACATCCTCTAATGGTGCAGAATTTTCATTCTATTTTTACTTTATTCTCGTTCTCCCCTTGCAGCAACATAAGGATAATTCAGGATATTTGCAGGAGCAAATGCCTCACCAATTCCTTCCAGAAATGTTTGATTCCAATGAATCCTGACACAGTAAGAATCCAGATAATTTCAGATAAGGTTATTGATGAGCTGTCTGAGGATACCTACTCTCTATAAACCTCTTGACAGCACAGCAGTTTGCTTTCTGCTCATGCATTTCATAAGTTTTTTGTTTTCTGCACCGCCGTCTCTCATCCCAACTTTACTTCTTCACCCCTCCTATTCCTCCATGCCATGGATTTCTGATCTTCATTCTGACTGATTCCTACAAAGAAAACAATATTTTTTCCTCTCATCTTCAGACTGATAAAATTTCTGGTGAGTGAGCTGTGGTTGGATTCCCACCCTCCAGTCCCCCCTGATGGCCAGCAGGAAACTTTCCCCAGACAGATAGATCCTCAGCCAGAAATGATGGAATAAAGCTGTAACATCAACTCCGATTCTTCCAGAGCTCCTAAGCCCCTTCTGCTTCATTTTTCACTGTCATTGGCATGGCATAGACAGTGACTTGCTAGATTGGAAGAGATTGCATTGCAAATTAGTAACGAACTAGCTAAAGCAATTAGCTAAGGACTGACTGCATCCTATGTACTCAAATGCTGAGATCAGCCTTCAAAAGCAGGCACAGTCAAACAACATCAAATTACTATGAAAACAAAACAAAATAAAACAAAACCCCACAAACCCAAAACAAATAAAAAACCAAACAAAAACCTGAAATAAAATAACCCAACTAAAAACCCCAGGCAGACTTTGCTCAATCTTAGTTAAGGAGATATTCTACAAATGTATTCCTTGACAAAAAAGCAAAACCAATGGTCACATATAAAATGTGGGAAATACATATTTACTCACACCAAAATACAGGATGTTTCTTACATGTAATATTTGTACATAAAAATATCATTATTGTTGAGTTGTGCAGGTCAAAGAGACATCCAGGTTGAAAGGTCCCATGCAATTTGGACTGCAAATCTCTGCTTTTCGAATTGTTGACTTGACTGTGCAATGCAAAATGAAATAAACATGAAGCCTTTATCCTGTCTTGCTTGCACAATCAGATCATTAGATAATTAAAACAACAAAAGACACACAGAAATATTGGCTATAGATGTAAATCAATTACTCCAGAAGCAATTACTTTGGATCTAAATTAGCCAGGGTTATAGGGGAGATATCTAATATTTAATTTGCTGTATGAATCTGGCACAAATCCAGTCAGCAGCAGCAGCAAACAAAAGTCACCACTTCTCATTCAAGGTAAAGAACGATCCAATCACTCTCTACTGGTGACTCCAGCTCTTAAAACAAAGATGTAATTAGTGCTGCAGCAAGTTATGGCATGGAAAGAATATTGTCATGTCACAATTTGGCTGAGAACAAAAGGAGTTGACCAGAAGGGAGAACTGGGATCACAAACCCTTCCAGGAGAGGACAAAGCGAGGAAGAGAAGATTTCTTTCACAATTGTTTCCTGTTTTGAAAGCTCCATCTATTTGCTTGTGGCAAAAAAATCCGCAGCAACATTCGTGTTTCTTTTTGTCTGAGCATGTGCTGCCTTTGTCACACCTTTCTGGGACCTGCTGCCTGGCCCCAAGCTCCTCTGTGCCTGCCCTGCCCAGGCCAAAGCCTCAGGAGCAGCTTGGATTAGGGATGCTCAGGTGCTTTGGGCAGCATTTTCTATTGGTAAGGAGGACTTTGCACAGGTTGTGTGCTGGAATTTTCGGAAGAAAGGTTTCTTTTTTGACCTGATTACCAAAAAATTTAAAAACCTTTGTCCACAGCTCTACAAAAATATCTTTCCTTTCTCAGCCAATCACCCAGACTCAGCAAGGGGTGCTCTGGCACACAGCTCAAGAGCACCAGGGAAAATCTTCACGACCATGTTCAAGTTCCATTTGTGTCAGCAGAACTGGACAAATGTTTTGGTTTGGTTTTTTTGTTTTGTTTTTTTTTTGTTTTTTTTTCTCCAAAAGCCAAAAAGCTCCTTGAAAGCAGCTGCAGCTCTGAGAGCTCTGAAGTTTGGTTGATGTTACTCCTGCCCCAAGAAGAGAAGCCCCTGCTGAGAGCACAGTCCTGAGGTACAGCTGCCCATGATCGGGGCAGGTAAAATATATCCACATCACTTGTAGGACATGTAGAATCTCTCACATGTCCCAAAGTTCTTCAAACATCTACATAATTTCAGATAATGTTTGTTTGTTTTGTTTGTTTTGGGGTTTTTTGTTTGTTTTTTTTTTTTTTGTTTCAGGTTAATGCAAATCTAAAGCCTTTTGTTTTTGGTGGAAAGCCCAGTGGAGGCAATATGAAGTTTCATCTTAAATCCCCCTCAGAATGAAAGGAGATAGGAAAAGGGAAGAGTTGGGGTCTTTGGTCACAGGGAAAGAAGGTAATAAAACCCTACAAAAGGAGAAGTGTAATAGCTGCAGCTCATCAAAAAGAAAATTGCACAGAATACCATAAGTACTTCTAAGAAAACCTCAAATCCCCCTTAAGAACTTAAAATAGGACAAAACTGGGGCTTGGAGCTGTTCCGAATGTCTTGGTCTGTGCTGCTAAATCAACTCTCTTTCACTGCACATTTAATCTGCCCCTCCATAAACAAACATTTGGGTGAGTGAAGTTCAAGGACACGGAAGGTTCCGATTTTGGAGCAGGTCTCTCCAAAACAGCATTTTCAAGACAGGCTTTGGAGAGCGAACCCCTTTTAACACACTAAATGAAATCAACTATTAATCAGGGGGACAGAAGCTTTTGTCATGCCTGTGCCTCAGCCCCCACCACCTCCTGATGAGGGGAACCTGAGCACAAAAGCCTCCATCCCCGATCCTGTGCAACTACTGGAAAAACAAATTACCAACCCAGGAATGCGAGAGAAAGAGCAATTAAAATTTTGCCCCCTTTTTTAATCAAGGACTGTTTTGCCTTGGGGGCTCGGAGGGATAGGAAATCAGGCTTTTCAAGCTTCTGCAGAGTGGGCTTTGGAAAAATATTTGTAACAGACATGCTCGTCCTTTACAGATTGTGCTCTGCCCTTTTCCTTTTCCCTTTCCCTTATGGCACACGTGTGGGGGGAGATTTGTTAGACCTTAAACTTGTCACAAATGCAGTTGCTAACCATTTGCCCCCGTGTTCAGATTGCTTTCCCCAGTAATTACTCAGTGGGAATGTCACAGCAAGCTCCATAAGCTCCAGCTAATCACTCTTAAGTGCTGGAAGCAGGACTGTATTTGTGCAAAGAAACAGCAATCAAACACGGTAAGCAGATGGCTGCTCCTTGTCCTGTTACCACACTGAGCACAACAGATTAGGCCATGATGGATTTATCAGCACTGATGGATACATTAACACCATACGCTTTTATGGAATAAATAGCTCCTGACATCTCGTCATAACTTCTGATGCCCCAGTTTTTTCAAAATCTGGGTTGGTTTGTTGCTTTTTGGTGGGTTTGTTTGTTTGTTTTTTGGTTTTGAGTTTGTTCTTTTTTTTCTTTCTATTTTTTTTAATGAAATCATAGATGTTTCCAACAAAATCTGTAGGTTTTTCTATGTTCTCTTAAAAGCGCCATCTCAGCACCTAATATTATGAAAGACACTATTAAAACCTCAGAAATGGTTGAAGAAATCCATAGCATTCCTCTCAACCATCAATTCAATATTCTATGAGGTTTGTGACAAACAATTCTTGTAATTGATAGGTGCCAGTATTTTAAACTGATGAAAGCATTAGCTCATTTGCCATATCTCAAGAATAACATCTAATATTATGCAAACAGCAGTAAAACAAGCATAAACATCCAAACCCTTTTTCTTCCTGATTTATAGGCTGACATCTAGGCTGGCTGAATGCACTTGAAGGCTTAACTGCTGTTTTGCAATCCTAGCAGAAAACATACTCTCAGATTTTTCAAAAGCCCTCATCTCCTGTGATGCAGAAGGGATAAAAAAGTAAGCAATTTTTGAGGAACATGGGTGTCAGCTGCCAGTAGATGAGCAGTGAAATGTTTAATGGGTGCCCTGACACAGCAGATACTTCAAACCAGGCTCTGAGCAGCCACAGCCACTATACAAAGGCTGCAACAGGTGTTCATTTCTAGTCCTGTGGGCCGCTCAAACTAAAAACTGTAATTTCGATGGAGGAACAAGCCCATGTGCTTCCTGGGGACAGGAGGCATCTTGGGGTTCCTATTCAGGGGCTTACAGCAGTAGAGAAGAGGCAGAAAAGCCCACGGGGTGTCATCAGTCAGAACCAGCTGGCAGTGCGTGAGCACTGCTGCACCCTCTCCATTCCTCCCTTCGTGTACTCAAATTCCTGCACAGGCCATCAGCCTGTTTGCTAATTGCTGGCTGCAGCCTGGGTTTTAATCACCTGATCCATCAAAAGCCCTTCTTCCCCTGCCTGCATCCATCTTGTCAGTTAGTGACATTTTTTGTGATGAAAGCAGTGGATCTATTGATAGCATCCCTCAACAGAGTGGAAGGCATCCTGCATTAGCTTTGTCTTCTAAACCAGCCTGTTCTATTACAATTGACCTTCTCTTCTTGATTACCACACAAATCATAGTCCTCTCCCCGCTCCTCCCCCTGCTTCCCTTCCCTCCCATCCTCCCAGTGTCTCAGATTATTTTTTTCTGTAGCCACTCAATTGCCTGACTGCAGCTGGTAATTGGATTCACGTTTGGAGCACAGCCTTCTATGTACAAGTCTGGAATAATTCAAGTAGGACCCTGGCCTAGGGCTGAGGCCATATGTGAAATTCAGATTTGAGTCTGTAAAATCTGGAGTACACTTAGAGAGGTATAATCCACTTAGCAGCACAAAATCCTGTCCTGTTTGGAACCTGCACTTATTCTCTTATGTGAAAGTTAAATTTAATTTCACTACTCTCTTAAGGTATTAAGGGCGAGGCAGTTTTATTATGGGGAGGGACTTGGTGAAATGTACAAGTGATGTTATTTTGGCAGCTGTCTTGACTCACTCTAGGCAACAATTTGAGCAGTTTTCATGATAGCACAATAATTAAACACCATAAAACAATAATAACCCAACCTGACAGCAGTCCCTGTCTATACAGCAAACTGTGGAGTCTCCAGAGCCTGAAACTCACCACTGGGACCAAGCTTAGCCTAACCAAGCTGTTACTGAAAATTCTAAGTGCAGTTAGTGGTGTCAGATTTCCTGCCACACATATTGTATTATTTCAGCATCAATTTACTTACCTAAAGTTAAATAATAGAGAAATGAAATGCAGTCAGGTTCATCCTGCTGCAGCTCTGAGTGTGTGCAGTTTCTCCCTTTGTGTCTCTCAGTCCCTCAGAGAAGCAGCCCGAGATTTTTTATTGACTATTAATTAAGCTTACAGAATTCAACTTACCAACAACATTTAAGGCTCATGAAACCCTAAAAAAATTGCCATAATCTCCCCTTTCAATGCTCAGATGATGAGAAGGAAGTAGCTGTGGCTCTATCCATGGAGTCAGTTTCCTACAATCCAGTTCTTCAAAACACAAGAGATTTCCTAATCGCTTCCTAATCAAGAGTTTAGAAATTAGGCTCAGGTGCTGTTATATCCTCTCCATTAAGTATTTTCTTCTGAAATTAGTTCAGTACTCAAGTTACTCAGTGTATTCCAGCTTGAGACCAGGCTTCCACCTTTACACTTCTTTTCTTATTCTGCCAGTGGAGCAGAGAGCTTTGAGAGCTCCTGTGCTGCCCCCCAGGTGTGTGTTTGTACAGGTGGACACCAAAGGTGCCTTCCCTGACTGTCAGTCAATGAAACTACCAGCCTGAAGCAACTCATTTTGGCCTCTACATCTCCCAGAATATCAGAAAAGAAAGATGCCATCTTAAGAAAATATTTCAAAGTTTTGACATTTGACTGAGGGGTCATCTCATAGCAGCAGAGCAGCTTTTGATTTTCTGGTGATAAAGCACCTGCGATGTGGAGGATCTGTGTTATGCTTCCAGCTGCTTAGAATTCAGAGCAAACTGGGAGCACAGGGGCCTCTGGCACCCCTGGAAATATGCTCCTTCTGCCCTGCCAGAATCAGCTTTGCTGCTCCATTCCTGTGAGCAGCTCCTCTGTACTCAGAGCTGTATTTATCATGGGGCACACTGGAATTCCTGGTGAGCTGCATGGAGTTCAGAGAGGCATCCTGAAACTCCCCAGTGGAAAATTTAACTCTCCCTTGCTCCCATTTCATTCCACATTCATTTCCAGGCTGAAATGAACTAAATTTTCAGGCCAGAAATATCACCCAAAGTGACAGATTCTTGCTACAACATTCCTTTGGACAACTTTTCATTTCTAAATGGCTTTTTCCCAGGGAAGGGTAGCTCTGGAGCAGCACACTATCTCAGAAATCAGCCCAAATTTGCCAAAATGCCACCAGAATAAGAGAAGAACTTAAAATCAGTTAGAATTTTCTTCTCCTCCCCTCTAAGGCTCCTGCATAAATTTGATCACTGCCACTTCCTCTTCCATCACTAAAGGTCTGACCTTTAGGTTGATAATGTTCACTGAGCCCTTTGGCTCATGTTATCTATTTGCATCAAGAAGGAGAAATTAAACTATTTACGAAGCTTAAAGAATTCAGCTTATCAACAACACTTAAGATCCCTGAAATCTTTAAAAAAGATAAAAATGCCATAATCTCCACTTTCAGTGTTTCCATCACGAGAAGGAAGTAGCTGTTGGCTTCATCCATGGTGCCAGTTTTCTACAGCCCATCTCTTCAAAACGCCTGAGATTTCCTAACAATTTTTGAACTGATGATTTCTGACCCTTTTTTCCTTCTTTACCTCTGGGACTTTATAACTAAAATCTGTCTCTGAGGTTGAAATGCTGGTGATGGCCTGATTTCACCAACTCTACAAACAGGAGTCAGCAGTAAGCAGAATTTATCTTTTCACCTACATCTATCCCACAAATAAAACGGGCTTTCTTTTGCACTACCTGATGGAAAGTGCACTGAAACGAATGGAATCTGTCTACTGCTGACAGCAACAACACTCTTTGTGGTGGATCTTGTGTCATTTACTTTCCTTAAAATTGCACTTCCTAAAACTCAGCAATGAGGTAAAAGCCTCATCTCCCTCTTTCTCATTTTCACTTACCACTCACCCTGAGAATTCCTACCACTATCTCACCCTGTAAAATGTTACAGAAGTGAGCTTTAAAACCATTAAAATTACCAAAAATCCCTTTTCCCTCCCTTCCTCCTACTATTTTATAGTTTTAAACTCTTGGCAAGCTGAAATGCTCTCCAAGTCAGGATGAAAAAGGCCTTTTCTGGCCATGCAGTGATGGAGAGCCTCTTCACAGGTGCTGATAAACTTTCACCTCACAGCAGGAGGTTGGAAAGGTCTGAAAGGGACCAAAGAGCTCCTTCAGCTTGCAGGGTGAGATTCACCTTCTCATTACAGTTAAACTCACTTGGCCAGATATTTCCATCAGGTTTTTGGACTGAAAGAACTAAAATAATTTTAATGGAAAAAATNAAACCAACCCAAACCAACCAACAAGAAACCCTACATAAAAGAATAAATTGTGACAGATTACTTCTCTCTTGGTGGTCATACAAATAATTGGAAAAGAAAGAATATCTGTATTATCTCAGTTTGTGAGATTTGCCTTAAATTTACATCGCAGTGCCTCTACTAATGTAACTAAACCATAATTCTGTCAGTGGGAAACAAAAACTGTCAATGCACTTATAAAAAGTGCCTTACTGCACTTATCTCAGTCAACATTTATTCTGAAAAATGCAATCAGGATGTTAAATGTTTCTGGGAGGTTTGAGATGCCATATTTTGCCATCTGTTCTAATTATTTTTGAATAACTTGGCAGATCTTTCTTTTGTTGCTGAACTACAGAAGCAGATTTCACCAGTCTGAATTGCATATAAAAAATTAAAATAAAATAAAATATAAAAAAAAAAGATATTTAGTTCAAAACTTCACCATTAAAGAGTCACATTCTGGTAGGATGTAAACAGAGGTCCAGAGCATTCAGGATAGAGATGAAGTAGAGGTAAGTCTTTGCAATTCTCTGTGGGAAAAACCAAGGAAAAAATAGCAGACATAGAGAGGTGCTGTCATTGTATCGTGCAGTATATGCTTCATTTCTTGGCTTATTTCCCTTGAAGAACTCTAAATTAATTTTATGAGTTACTCACCTCTTGATCAGAGCATCTGAGAGCCCCACCCAGGCCCTCAAAAGGAGAGGATCATTTTTGCCCTTTTTTAGATATGGAGGAACAAGACAGGAGGCAATAAATGACTTCTCCGAGGTCACACAGGACAACTGGGGGAGAGATGAAAGCAGCAGCTAGAGCTCTCCAGATGCTGGAATATCTGGAGTTATGGTGGGATCTTTTTGGAACAGTCCCTGCAAACCAAGCCGCACTGTTCTAGGAAATGGAACCAAACCCCCACCCCTACCAAAATGCTTGGTTACAAAGTCCCACTGCAGCATAAAGACTAAATGCACAATATTAGGCTATTGGAAAAAATTAGGGAGCAGGATGACCCAGTATGAATTGGAACTGAGTAGTGCACAGCAGATCACTCAGTTATTTATTTTAAGCGAACTCGGCCACTTCAACCTACCTCATCCAAAACCTCTCTGATTTTGAAGGAGAAAAACAACAAAACAAAAACAGCCCCCAAAGCCCAGCTGGCATTTAAGAGCCACAAGCTCTGATGCAGTTTCTGACACTGCTGGACACATGACCTTCAGCAGGTCCTTTCCCACCCTGCCTCATTTTCCCATCTGTGAAAGAGACCAGAAATTCCTCCCTCTGGTTTCCAGCAGTGATGCTGTGAGAACGGATGGATATTTGCACAGCTTTCTGAATGTAACAAAGCCCAGAAAGAGAGAAACATCATCTGAAGGCTGACCGTGGCAGGATTTGCATTGGGATGACTCCCATGTGTGTTCAGTTTTCTGGAAACAGCAAACAGTAGCTTCAGTGACAGCAGCAGTAAGGCGGCACTGACAGATTGGATAGTACATACATGAATGTGCTTGGTTCAGTGCTTGAATCAGAGACAGAAAGGAAGAGTGTAGAAGGGCTGTGTTGGGCTTTTTTTTCTTCAGAGTGTACCTGTGTGCCAATGCTGGTTTGTGATCTGATCAGAGCTCCTATCCCAGGTTTAGGTGAGGCTCAGGTGCAATGTGCCCTAGCTTGGATGCCTCTGCTCAGCCTGCAGTGGTGTCCCTGCAGCCAGAACAAGCACAGGAATTCTCATCAGCTAAGGAAATAAAAATACTTCATTATCTTCTGCACACAGTCAACATGCTCCAGGGGCTCAGGAGTGGCAGCACTGCTGGTTTTGCTGGTTTTACCTCCAGTTTGCTGTGCACTGGAGCAAAGTGTGCTGCAGGCAGGAAGGATGGAGAGCCCTCCCCTCCTGACTCTGCTCTGGCAGCCCAGCAGGGTTGGACACCAAATTTGTCCTTGGAGAGGATCTTCCCTCTGCCAAACCACCA
The DNA here is from genome assembly GCA_013396955.1 of Regulus satrapa. Taxonomy (NCBI): domain Eukaryota; kingdom Metazoa; phylum Chordata; class Aves; order Passeriformes; family Regulidae; genus Regulus; species Regulus satrapa. The sequence goes on along the minus strand of VWZN01006157.1, from coordinate 125,348 downwards.
GATGATTTCCACGATTTCATTGATACCACAGCAGGGATCAAGACTAACCAAATCTTTTCTCCTTTCAAACTTCACGACAGGTTTTAGACATGACATTTTCAAAGACTGCTCTCTATTTTGGGGGTACAAATGTAAGGTCTGGCAGGGCCAATGAGTCACTGTTAAAAGCAGAACAGAAACAGGACATTATTTACACAATATTATTATTTAAATTATTTACATGTGTTTTTGTGACCTATTTCTTTAGGAAAACCAAGATCAGTCTGTGGCAAGCAAGACAACTCTACTCACACTCATTGTGATAGCATATAATATAATACTGACTTCAAAGTTGCAGTAACTTCTTTCAGCACTATAAAAATACATATACAAACAAGGTATTTTAGTGTATGAGACCACATTCATATGACTTCTGTAATTTAAAAAAAAAAAAAAAACAACAACAAATGTAGTTTTTTTATTCGTGCCAGTCTCAACAAAATGCTAAAAAACATTTTCTTGCAGTCTTTCACAGGGAAAATGGGAACATTCTTACAACATTCAATGGAAACATTTTTAGAAACTTGGGGTTTTTTTGTGAAACATTTCAAATGAAAAAATTTGATTTTCTAATCAACTGTAATGGTAATTGTAGTGCTAAAGCAGAGCTCACTCCAGGCACAAAGAACATGCAGAAATAAGCAGCATATTTGGATCAGTCAGTGGATCAAATTCAGAGCTGTGGTGTAAGCAAGAGCTTTTAATTTTACTGAGAAAGGAACCAGAAGATAGCAGGGAAAGAGGGACAAAGAAATGAAAACTCAGAAGGACATGGCAGATTGCCAGTAGGAGAGGGAGTATAAATTCAAGTTTACATAAGGGCAAATAAATGAATGAAGATCAAAAGGAAAAATTTCCCCAAGCTGTCTTAAAGGTGAAATTCTGAAAAGTTTGTCTTGTTTTAACAAAAAATAGCAACAACAGCAATTTTCCTCTAGGAAGCACAAAACCAGTCATGAAGAAGACCTGAGGGGAAAACAGGAAAGACTCAACATATTTCTTGATTTAGAACCTCATAAACCAAACAGTAAATAATTAGGGTAATTACTCTCTTCTTTTCAGATGTAACGCTTATTAAGATGCTGGGCCAAATACATCTCCTGTGCAAGTGGCCATAACCCTCACTATCTTCAGTTCAAATTACCCAGCTAAGGCAGAGAAAAACTACAATTTACAGGGGAATCTTGGCCATGAGAGGGCAGCGAGGGAGGCAGCTCCCTGAGAGAGGCTGGAGCACCTGGCTCCTTTCCTGAGCCCCCCACGGAGGTCTCAGGGTGTGAGGGATTTCAGGCTCACCTCTAGGTCCAAGCTGCAAATGCAGCTTACAAATGACATTTGGTTCCTCTTCAGTCTGTGTTCTCTTGAAGCATCCTCTCCCCACGCCCAGAACCATTTGGCATGCTCAGTTTGGCAGTCAGATCTGGGTCTGATACCTTGAAAAGTGGAAACATTTTCTGCCAAGTGTGGCAACTCCTGTTCCCATCACGAGCAAGTGGCATCCCTTGCCATTCAGAGGTTGGGAAGACACAACATTTTTGTTTTGCTTTCCATCCATCTCAGTAAGGAAAGATTAGCAGCAAGATTGCTCCTTCAGTGTTAGAAGTCCACACAGAATAGTCCTGTATCCTGCAGAGCAGTCAGGACCTAACTTTGAACACAAACACCAGCTGTCTCTGAAATATCTCCTCAACATCAAGTCCACTGATGTTCAATACCTTGAGAGATTTTTATGTTTGGCATCTTGAAATAGGAGCCTCCTGTAACGAAAAATATTCTTACCTAGATTTTATATACTGATCATTGGGGAAAACTCAGCTGTGCATCCCTCTCTTCCTAAACAAACAGCTCTACATCAATTGAGCACTCATCTCAGAGGTGTTTGAAGACAAAATATCATCAAAAACATTACAACAAGACATGGAATAGGATAAGCAATTACATCATTACTTTTAAATATACCTACAGAGAAAGACTGGAAATCTCTAGCCTTGACGGTGGAATAAACCCCAAGTAGGTCAATTTTTGTCTTTCAGATTCCAAGAATTATATGGCTGGAAAATGGTATCTAATAAAATGTATAACTCTGCTAATTAATATAGTTGCTCATAAATTCTCACAGAGCTCACCCAGCAATCACAGTAAGTGCTGTAAGTGTAAGGTGAGCAGTCTTTCTATAAATCCATATCTGCCAAAGTGGGTTAAAATACTTTTAAGTGAAAATTTTAACTGAGGAACTGTTGCACAGTTTATATTAACACATGTAAAAAATGTATTCCCAGAAGCATACTCTCATATTGCCTCATCACAGACTGTAAAGTTCTGTGCTATGTTTATTTGCAGGAGGAAAACACAAAATGCTGACAGGAAATCCCACATCCAAGGGGGCAAAATGCATATTTAACAGAGGAATTCTGCATCCTCAAATTACTGTACAGTACAGTAAAGTAGCTGAATCCAGTACTGTGATACTTTCCTCAAGGATCTCTTTTTTTTTCAAGGAGCTGTACACAAAATCCTCAAATAGAACATCGGAAAGCCTGAGACTGCTCAAATTGTGTAGCGCAGAAGATTGTGAACACTTGCTGTTGACATTGTCCCAAGCACACAGCCATGGAAGCTGAAATAAGGCATGTCTTGGCCTGCTCAGATTAGCTATTTATTTATTTTTATTTTTTTTATGCTTATATTTGAAGCCCTGTTTGAAATGGAGCTTGAGGAAGGATGCCTTTGTTCAACCTTCAATAAAGAAATATCCACATCAGAGACAAAATTGTAATTGAGCTCCTTTCTAGTAATCTGTGCAAAGAGGCAGAGGTCACAGATCAAATGTCTTAGAAGTGGAAAATAACTGCAGACAAAAACAAAATCAAAAGAGACTACAAAGTTAGGTGAACATAGAAGTGCAACAAAAATCTCCTATGAATACATGGTTTATGAATAAAATAATGATTTATTAGCACTTGAATACTTATTTAGTTTTTCTTAATAAGATTACATTGTGTTTTTCTAGGTCATCCATGCTTTCCTAATCTCATGCTCTGGATTTTATATGGATCTAAATATTAATCACCACATAGAGCAGAAAAGTTCTCAAGTTTTTTCTGTTTTGAAAAACAGCCCAAGAAGGAGGGTTCCTAAATAAACACACATTTTACTGACCAGGTTCAGAGATGGAGTGCCTTGAAATTTCTGTGGAAAGCACGAAAAATATAGATTTAATGTAGTCTATAATCTAGTTGGGTACATTATCATAAGGAAAGCAAAAATACCCAGCTCCAGGAGACAGATTACTGGGATCCCACACTCCATCACCTCTAAGCAGAAGTATCACCAAGTCCCTGCTTTAGAGATTACCAGAAAAACCTTCTCCCTGTCTAGATCAACCTGCAAACTCAGTCTGAGCCTTGCAACTGAACCAGGCATGAGAAACTCTGTATGGACAGCTTCTGGTGGGAACTGAGCTTGTTTACATGACGTGAGTTGGCTCAGCACGAACATTTGATTTTGGGAAGGGTGGAGACAGGTGGCAAGGGCTCCGTGTCTGTCCCTGCACTCAGATGAGCTGGTGACACAAGAGAAAAGGAGTGAGCAAGAGTGGTCGTAGACGATGGAACAATGGGTGGGAACTTCCCCAGGCAAGCCTGAGCATCTCTGTGTCAGATTTACACTCTCCAGAGGGCTGTAGCGAACACCAGGGTCCACAGCCAGCTCTTACTCCCACTAATGACATTTTTAGAGGGTGAAGACATCATTGAATCCATTGATGTTGACCCACAGGGCTCTATTTGCTCTGTGCTGCTCAGTGAATTAGGCAGGCAAGTGCTATTAATGAGAACAGGAGATGTGTATATCCAGTTTCTGGCTCTCAGGGTTACTAACACACCCCATAATTGGAGAGAATTATGTCTTAAAGGCCATGCTATGATAGGGAAATCACTCGTGATGAAACAATGTTTAAGTGGTGGAAAGAGCTTTGTTGTAATGTTGAATGAATTCCTCTAACATGGATTTTCAAGTTTGGGATGAAAATCTCACACTTGGAAATACCTAATTTAAAATAAGAGCTTATATCTCAGGTGCTCTGGAATACAGAAACGAGGAGGCCCATTCCTCTGAAACCCCTGTCTCAATTCTTTTTGTCTGGAATGTGCTGCTCTAGTTAATTTAAAAAAAAAAATCCTAAAACATGGACATTTAGGTTTTTAAGAGTGGTTATAATGATTAAGAGTGCGATTTCTGTGCTGCTTTTTGCAAGAAGAGGTGGGTACCTATAAAAATCCAAGTGACCCACTACCAATGCCATTATTTTACCTGACATCTGTGAGTGTATTTTCTTAGGTTGCATCAAGACAGATGAGGGCCCTTTGTGCCCTTCTGACAGCGATGGCAATCATTAAAGATTTACCAGGGTCATTAAAGTGAGAAATAGCAGTAATGCAGAACTGGATATCACTATCCCATGTGGATTTCACTGAAGTGCAAAGAAAGCCAGCACAGAATAAGCCAAGATCCTGTACTGCCACCTTAACATCATATTTTACAGAAGAAAAAGAAAATAAAAATAATACCCATCTTGTCTAAAATGCAGAAGAGAAGCACATTTCACTTGTAGGGGGGCACTGCCAGTAAAGGACACAACATTTCCATCCTCGTTTGAGCACTCCCACATGGTGGGAGTTGAGGGACATGCAGGTCACTGCATTTGTGCCAGCCTGTTGGAACACTAAGCACAGAGAATTTCCAAGAAAACACTTGAATTTCCCCCAAGAAAACACTACATTTAACCTAAAACCATTAAAAAAAAAAAAACAAAAAACAAAAAAAAAAAAAACAAACCCTTGCAAAATTAAGTAATGAAACTAAGATTGTAAGTGCATCATTTATATAGAAGGGTGGAATATCACATAGCAGAAAACTTAAAATTTAAAATTTTAAAATACAATAATATAGATAATGCAAAATGGAAGTTTTTAAGCACTACCTTATCCTTCTTCTTCACCGTTTTCTTCATAAATTTAAGATATAATATACAATTAAGTAAAAAAGTCCACAATACAAACAACAAGTAGCTGATTATTAAGTTAAAAGTGAAAATAATGTAGCTAAAATTTCATAGTTAGATTACACTTTAAAAACCTTACAAAGAAAAGTTAAAACTTAAATTACTTAAACATTTCTTAAAACTTAAGCTCCATTTTTAATTAGTGAACTTGAGACAATATAAAACTCACATTCTGTGAGACTATAATATAAATAAAAATTAATGAACATCTAAATCCAACATCTGTTTAACTTTAATCCCAGCCCTAAAAGAAGCAAATAACCTACAAAACAAACTTACACACACCAGCCCAGGAAACGTCTGTGTCACATCCTCCTGGGGCACTCCTGCCTGGGACACCTTGGGTTGGAGCCACCAGGCACAGCCTGTCAGAACTCTGGGCACAGAGGAATTTGGGCTTTCTGTGCTGGCAGGAGCAGACCCTCAGCAGAACACTGCTTTGGATCTGAGGCCATGGAGAAAGCTCCCAAAATTGAGTGATGGAACTGGGATTATGAGTGTGGAGTTTGGATAGAAGTGTGTAATGTCACAGGGTGAAAACTCACAGCTTTAGGGTTTAGGGTATAATGGTGTACATGGAACAATATGGAGATTTTGGGGTGTTGGCTCCTTGTCCTTATTCTTCCTTCTCCTCCACGGGTTTGAGTGATACTGTGGGATTGGGTGCACAATGCCACACTGAGGGTCACTGCTATCTGGTTATTGGGTTAAAATGAAAATAATCCATCTGGCAATTATTCATTGGTTAAGTTTATTCTTAAAAGACCTTGTACTTAGAAGCCATCATGGCCATTTCTATCCAGAAGCTGAGGTGCTGAGAACTCACTCCTTGTAAAGCTGTAGAACAGATTAAAAAAAAAAAAATCTGAAACCAAACATGAAAAACCATTTCCTGCATCTCAATCCTGGCCCTGAAGTCAGCTGAGAAAAACTCCCACAGTTTTGGTGCCCCACCTTCGGTGGCTGAGAGTGAGCAAAACAATTCCTGAGCCAGGAGGCTGCACCTGAGAGCCCAGTGAAGCCTTTCCACAGCTCCTGCCTTCCCCTCCCTGCTCTTTCCTCTGAGCACCAACCAGAGTGCAGCTCATTATTGGCTGTCCAAATCCAACGCTGAGCCAACATCCCCCCTGTACCTTTGAAATTCAGTCCTTAGCAAGGCACTGTGGCTATTTTTAGCAAAGATCAAAGGAATGCAAAGAACCAAACAGCTGCAGATTTAATCAGTTTTAGAGTGTTTAACTAGAAGCGTGATGACTCAGAATGCACACACCTTGACAGAGCAGCTATATGTAAATTTTTCTAAGGTAAAAAAAATAAATTTCTAAATTCATTATCGCACATGTGTTCCATTATTATAATACCTTGTGAACTGACATCACAAAAATTGCTGGGAAAAAAAAGCTACACGGGGCTTCTAACCTTGCTTTGATTTTCCTGTTCATTCTATCAAATTAAACAGGAAGGTGATCTCCTACGGAAATCAGTCACTGCTGTTGTTTTAATCCCCTCCCTTTGATTTCCCGAGCAGCTCAGATTGTAGACCTTTCTCCTGTGTGTGATGTGGGCATGAGCAGGCAGCACAAAGCCCTTTGTCTGCCAGGGCCGTGCTGAGCAGCCAGCCCTCATCCCAGGGACAGTGCCAGGCTGCTCTGTGCTGCTGGAAAAATGCTCCCTGTCACTCACCTGAGGAATGACACAGCTCACAGCACCAGGCAGGGGGCAAAAATAATCACGAGTTAGAAACAAACACCATGGAGATTGCTCTGGGCAGGCAAACACACACTCGTGCGCACCTACATTTGTAAAAAAGCAAAAACACACACCAGCTCTGAATGCTCCACTTGAGCCAATTACATGGGAACACTCTTCTGCATTACGGATGCCGGGTTTGTTGAAGACGTGGCACTCTGGAGCTCAAGTCCCTTCCAAGATAACTTTTTCCAGTCATGCATATCCCAGTGAAAACAAAAAAAAACAAAACAAAACAAAAAAAAAACCCAACAAAAAAAAATCAAACAAACAAAAAAAAAGAAACCAAACAAAAACCAAACCCTTCATGCTCCTATCACCTCACACCTGATATATTGGTCCTTCAGAGTCAAGCATAATTATCACATGATGCACAAGGCTGAGCATGTTTTGAGCACATGTTTGACATGGTGCAATCAATCAGTGCAGCTGATAGAGCCGATAGCTGGCGTGCAGTGGCAATGCCCCCCCAGGCTTGTGCAGCGCTGAGATAAACGCCTTTCCCAGGTCACTGGGGGCACTCACTTCACCTCCTGCCTCATGATACTTCCAAGGAGCGTGTTATCTCGGGGTAACACATGCCTGCTGCTACCTGGCTCTTTAATTATTGTACACAAAATTCCAAATCAGAGTAATTGGCATCTCGAGGCACCGCCGTGCGCTGCAGGGTCCTCCCGATGTAAGTGAGCAACTGATGCAGGAAACAGGATGACCTTGATAGAGATTTCTCCCCAAAACTGATGGCATCTCATGACTTTAAAGCCCAACCCAATGAAGGAATTAATATCAATATTGTAATTACAATTTAAGCATAAAAATTTACAATTATTTGCTTTTTTTTTTTTATATATGCAATTTCTCTATATAAAAGGTGGGTTTTTCAGGGAATGCACTGACCAGAATCTCTCAAAATACTTTATTTAGATAATTTCTTAGCCACAGGGAGTGTCCCAGTCATTCTTAATTATAGCTTTGCACTTTATATAAGCAAACATGCACATCACACTATGCTTGGGGTAGGGGAGACCCAGTTCTGAGTCTCCAGTGGGAGCAGCACACACAGAAACAAGATTGCACCTGAATATCTGCTCTTGGGGTCTTGAAAATCTAAAATACCCAGCATCTGCTAAAGACATCCAACTGGTTCTACTTTTCTTTGAGGAGAAACCTGATCTTGGAGATGAGATGCATTTCATCCTGACCAAACCCATTCTGACAAGCAATAGGATTCCTGGTCAGTTGCTGTGATCCATCACTCCAAAAAGAGGTAAGGAGCAACCACCTCATTATCCACATGCTTCTAAGTAACTCAGAAAAAAAAAAAAAAGTCATTCAGTAATATCTAATTTTCAATGATTTTTTTTTTAAACCCTCAAATATTGGGAATATCTAGAAACAGGCATTTATATAAATCAGGAACTTTGTGAGCAAATGAGGAACTTCATGGAAACAGGCTTCATATAATCTCTGTGCTGTTCTGAACTATGGATGTACCACCAGATCTATTCTGATCCCGAGAACAATTGGTCCTGACTTTCATGAGATTAAAATCCATCACTTGAATTGCTTGATATTTGGGATGGCAATCTATTATCTAAGCTGCTTGATACACTGCACACCAGACAATATCTTGCCATAGTCCACTAAAGGAAGATATGGAATAAAAAAGTGGGGGGAAAAAAAAA
>VWZN01006157.1:96782-111769 GCA_013396955.1 Regulus satrapa | reverse complement strand
AAAAAAAAAGAAAAAAAATCAGCTGATACACATGACAGGGTAGTGATGTGCCAGATTTTCACCTGCATCCAAAAGCAAGGATTCCCCTCCCTAACTCTGGGTCCCTTTTATCTCAGCTCAGAGACACACACTAAACAATAGGGCTGAAATGCAAAGATGTGGAGCTTTTCAGACAGCAGTAATGAGGAAATGACCTAAGTCCCAACCACAAATTAAAAGGACTACCACAACACTCAAATTAGTAAGATGTGACACCAGGGGATTTCCTGAATTCCAAGCTTCTAATATACCCAGATATATTAAAATAAATAAATATCAGTATGCAAGGATTCTAAAATAACTTCAGACTGCCTAGTCTTTAATCCTTTTTCAAGATATGTGTCTTCAGCAAAAAGTTTATATACGTAAGGACTTGAGGGTTTCATGAGCGCAGCTCCATAAAAATACCTATTTGCTGTTCAATAAACAAAACCTGAAAGTTATGCAGGCCAATAAATCCAAGTAAGTGCTCTTAGCGCAGATGCTATTGAGCACCAGCATCCTGCATCAGCTGTTTTGAGCCCTGCTGCAAGGAGCGGGATGACTCGGGGAATTGGTAATGGGATCCAGAGCCTTTCACCCCGGGGTCAGCAGTTATAATCTGAAACAGAGCAGGAGTCAATGCCATGTCAGCCCTGTCTGCTGCCAAAGCAGCCTGTGGCCTCCAGACAATTCCAGCACGAGAAACTCTGGAACCACAGCAGGCAGAGAAACCCCTGGCACTGGTACCTGGCACCAACAAAATGACAGGAAAGCCAAGAAACCGTCTGGGGAAACACAAATTGCTTTTAAAGTCAGTAAGGGGAAATGTTCCCGTGAAGAAGCGCAGGAGAAATGGTTTGCAGCAGCTTTTTGTCTTTCTGTGGTGCTGGCAACCCTTGTGGGATTGAAGCTACTTGAAACATGAAGAGTTCACCACTCACACAGGATTTCAGAAAATGCAAATTTGGTGTCCCAGAAATGCTGGGCAGAATGCACCACCCGCACACATCAACAATGTCACCTCTGTAACTGCACACGACCTTCAGATGCTCTGGCACAGCTCAAACCTGCAGAGTGATGTGTGTCACTGTCACAATACCAGGCATTCAGACATTCAGATTTATTTTCAGATCTGTTAACAGCTTTTTTTTTTTTTTTTTGAGAGTTTCCAGGGATTTGCTCTATGTTCTGATGCCTGTGTGTCATTGTGTTGGCTCAGCCTCTTGCTCCATCACATCCACCCCTACTCCCAAGGCAGCAAACTGCACTGCACAGTCTTTGGAGAGTTTAAATTCCAGAATATTGAACACCACTGCTCATGCAGCAAGAGACTGTTCACTATGGAGAGGCTAACAATGGGTAATTATCAAAAATATGAAGGAAAAAAGGAATAATTCAGTCATTCTTTATGGATGTGAAACACATTTAACTTCACCTTCACCAAGAATATCAGAGAAAATAACATCAGGATTACCTTTATCTGGGACACGTGGCACTGATGGGCAGCAGGTCTTTTCTGGAAAGAGGATCTGGATTCATTTGTTCTGGTGTTTATTGTTAAATTCCAAGAACAAGCACTGGGAGCCCTGTTAATCTTTAACTGACAAATCTATAAAACTGAAAAATACTCCAGTGTCCCAGCTCCTCATGCAAAATGTTTTATCATCAGATGAAAGGTATCAGATTATCAGAAACTTCCCTACAATCCCATGGATGGACTTTTATTTGTACTCTTAACACTACCCTGAATGAGCCAATATGATTTCTTTAATGTTCTGTAATTTTTATATTTATAAAAGTTCAGGTATGTTAGGCAAGAATCATGAGGTTTTAAGAAAACTTATTTTCCTTTCATAAAACCTGCACTATTTACCCTGATTACCAAATGACAAAGCTGAGCTAATAGACATTAAGCATGATATTCCTCTCTAAACTCCACAGCATTTTTTATTTTGAGTGTTTCTTTAAAGCAAGATGTTATAAGCAGTAACTATTGTTAATATTTTTTCTTCATGTCTATGTAAGGGTTTTTTTTTTTTGCTCCCAAGTCATTTCTTGTGAATTATTAGCATGAAAATGTTTTTTTTTAAGTGGAGATTAAGCTTTGACTATCTTTTCTTCACCCACTCTTCGGATGTAAAAATACTCTTTTGGTGATGAAAAATAAAGTACATATCTTAACTTTCAATATTTTCTCCTAGTTTATGCTAATACCTACGAAGACTAACAGGTTCTGTACCTAGACATGGTTTTAAATAGAAAGTAAGAAAATTAATTTTTTTGGTTAACTGGTGGATTTTTTTAATTCCCTTTAAAATTAAATTTAAATAAGAGGAGAATATAAATCCAAAATTAAAAAGATATGAAAAATTCCTAGGTAGGTTTCTTCTTCCCATCCCCACCATTCATTTTGGAATAGGCAAAGACAAAAAGACTTAAGGAAAAAAAATACTTTGAAACTGGTATGCCATCAGCCAGTGCCAGTCATTTGTCTTTCTCAACTCTCCATGGGGATTTTTGGTGCGGGCAGATTTCCGAGGTCAGCAGGAAGATTTTGGCACCTGCTTTCCCACCAATTTCTTTAATGAGAGCAGAGCACCCAAATCCTCTTTGGACAGCTTTCAAAACAGCAGCTCCAGCTTCTTCATTAAGTTTTTTGGGGGACACCAAAGTGGCCAATTGCAGCTCTCAGGGCCACAAGGACCTCTCTGAGGAGATCAGGAGCTGATCACTCAGGGTTCAGTATGAACCAAGGAAATGTCCATTCTTTATTCACACAAGATATCTTTATACAGTTTTTACAGACCTCGTATGTAACTCCAATTGGGCAACAGTTTTCTTGCCCATTACTCTGTTGGTCAGTAAAAGGTATTTTTCTTGTCTGTCAACTCTCTCTATTCTTGGTTAGGTTACATATTTTGTTCAGTGCCTCCCGGGTAACAGATTTCTTGTTTAATGCAGGTACAGTTGTTTTTCACCCAGGAATAACTTGTTGTTATCAAACCCTCATTCTCAGGATGGTTTTTACAGGGGAACTCACAAACCACTCAGCTGCACCCAGCAGTGACAAGCCAGCTATTAATGGAGCAGAGCAAGCCCTGATTTTATCTAGCATTTCCATTACCATATATGCATTTTCCTCTAAGAACATTCCCACACCTCTCCAAGGTGGGGCAGCCGTGGGACAAGCAGAGGGGGAGAGGCACAAATCAGAGCTGGGATTATTCCTGAGCCCCCTGCTCTGATGGACGAAGGTCCCTCATCCTTGCAAGGATCCCCTGGCACCACTGGGAACTAGGAATTCCTGTGCTGATAGGCAAAACAAACCCACACCCATCCCCTCAGAAACCTCCTCACAGCCCTCAATCACATTTCTACCCTCTGGAAATGAATCCCACTTCCCATGGCATTTACTCAGGTCCCTCCAACCCCAGCGCTCTCTATTTTATTTGAAGTTTCAATAGAAATCTGACTGTAGAGACTAAATTCCATTGAAGCAAAAAAAACCTAGGTTTTTTTTTTTTTCCTAGATTCTTCAGGAATCTAGGCAACCCTTGTGGACTTGAGGAAAATTATGCCCTGCTACTTAAATAATAACTAATAATAATAATAATTTGCCCTGCAAATTATATAGAAGAAAATGATGCCCTAGTACTTAATGTGTTCAGTTTTCTGCATTTGGATCTTTTGCTGTTGCATATGCACCTTATACTTTTCCAAGTGCCTTTTCCTGCAGCTGCCATACAAATAACTGTATATTTTACATAGCTGAGATCATATCTAACAGGGTTTCCAAATTTGACTTCGAACTGGCCAAGAGGTGAACTGAGTTTCCCCCACCAGGATTGCTTCTTCCTCAGCCTGCCAGCCTATTCCCTGGCCTGTGACAACGTGAGGAAAGGAAAAAGGGCAGAAAAAAGGATATCAGACAGGAAATCAGCTCTCTCCCACAACCAATGCATCCCGATTCCCACAGCCCAGCACGAATACATTTCTCACGCGCATGTGCCTAAACCTAATTATCAGCTGCTTGTTGGGCGTTTTTTTAAGCAGTCCCTTTTACTATGCATAATCTCCATGAAGATAATTCATAGCACTTTGTCCAGCTTTGTCAGCCCATGCAGCAGAGCTGGCTGAACTCCTCGTGGAGGGCACTGGATTAAATGCAGGTAAGGGTTACAAACGGGGAGCTGTAATTTACTGACGGCAGCAGGGGGGAGACAGGAGGGCATGGTGTGGTTTTCAAGGCATGAATTAGAGTTCTCTGGTGAAATGAGGGTGCTTTGAGCTGATTAAATTATAAGAAATGTGCACCTGGGCTGCATAAAGATCTGATGTCCTCTCCCTGGAGTTTGACTGATAATATAAGTGACGTACATCACAATTTCTGCATCATCTGAAAGTTTAATACATGTAATTGTGAGCTGCTTTTCTTCTCTGAAATTGCAAACACAGCAAAATTGCAGGCTTGGTGCCACTGATGAGTCATTGTTGGCCTGCTGGATCTGTATTACAATGGCCATACACAAAGAGAACCATGACACCCCAGTTTACCATCATTATCTGTTTCCTTTGCTGTTGTTTCCACAGCTGAGCAGCCCAGACAGAGCCTGGGTCAAGTAGCAGGAGGAGGAGGAGTTGAAATGGTAGCTTTTAAGGGAGATGAGTTAGGTATGACCTCAGCCATCTAAAATATACTGCTATTTGCATGGCAGCTGCAGGGAAAGGCCCTTACAAATGGATAAGGGACACGTGCAACAGCAAAAGATCCAACATTAACAGAAAAATGCAGAAAAATGAAGGCTTTAGAAGCAAGGCATCATTTTCCTCTGTATGTACCTCTTGAATTTAAAATATAATATAGAAGAGAATTTAGCCTATTTTGCTAAAATGGCAACTAAAAATACCTTAATATCCACCAAAAAAAGGTCAGCATTCAGTTGTTGAAGCACTCCATTGCCAATGATTTCTTCTTTAATCTTGTCTTCTTCACGGCTCCAGAAGTCCAGAATGTAAATGTAGATACATTCTTCTTTTCAGACAATTCAAATCCAAATTTAAAAACCTCAAAAGTTTTAAACTGGAGGGTAACAGTACTTATTAAACAGTTGAAAGCAAATAGATTACCTAAAGAATATATTCTTTCTTTAGAATTAAAGTGGGGGGAGTTGAAGAGAAACATCTCTACTTACTAGATCAAACAGAGTAATATTAATATTTTTTAACATTCTAAACCAGAAACATTTGGGGTAAAATACACCTATGAAAGGACAATCTGCAGTTGAAAATATATACTTGCATAAAAAGGTCAGACTTGATGGGCACTATCACCTTGTAGAGAGTGAACTCCTTGAATCAGGCTCCTCTTCCCTCTCTTAATCTTGAAAAAATCACATTCCTCCAAACCCAAGCGCTGTGGTGACCATCCCGCAGCACCCGTGGGATGCACTGCAAGGCCTGGATTGGGGTGATTGCTTGCACAGCCCCTACATGTGGTCAGGGGAGTAATTCCCACAAGTTGCTGGGCATTGAAATATCACCTGGATAGATTTGGAATCTCTATTGCAAAGAGGAGATATCAGTAAAGTGCATCATAGCAGACAAATTTTGATATTATTTTGACATTATCTGATCATGGGCAACCACTCTTATTGGCTTTACAAAAGAAAAGGAAAAAGGGTGCAGATTTTGTTCCCAATTTTACTGATGTCACAGTAAATCCCCTTTTGTTAAAAGGAGAAATTTTCTGCTCTAATGTATGAAACCTTCATGGTGAGGAATTTATTTTCATCCTAATTAGAAAAGGAATCCAACATATGGGAAGCCCCCCGGTATTTGGGTTTACCATAATTTCTTCTCCGAATAAATCTCCATGTTGAAGTGAAAATTAGGAAATCTGAGAATCTGTACAAGTTAGATTGAAGGTACAAATATAACAAATTTATAGCAGCTCTTATGCTGTAAGCATTCATTTCTTTAGTGATTGATACAAAGGGAGAAGTCCAGTTTACAGTCACCAGGTGGAAAATCCCACAAAAATCCCAGGACAAGTCCTCTGACCAGAGAGAAAATAATTATGTATTGTATTATTTTTTTCTTCAGACCACAGAACCAACTGAGAGACAATATATTGGTTTTGGAGTCTGGCTTCCTTTTTTCTTTTTCCTTTTTTTTTTTTTTTTCTGAACTAGACAGAGAGGTATCTTAAATCAATGTTTATGAATAAGAGCTAGTTCAGTTTTAAAATTATTTCAGGCAGAGGACACTTCCATGATCTGGAATAAGAAATTGAGGCCTGGCAATACATGGTTATGGCATAAAAAAAAAATTTAAAAATCTCAATAAATAAACCTTTTCAGTCATCCCTAATAGTGACAGCAGTCTGGATGAAATCACTGCACTCCAGCTGGTGCTTAAGCAACCTTTTTTTGTTTGTTTGTTTGTTTTTTCTTCCAGATTATGAGAAATAATTGGACAAAATAAGGCAAAGGAGCAAATGCACATGTAAAGTGTTGAAAGTAGGCTGATCTCAGGAACAAATCATGAACTGGACACAAAGAACATTGAGTCATAAATAAACAAAGAAGGACACAACTGCTTATTTATTAAACAATGCTCTTGCTTTCAGTCCACAATATCTTAAAACTGCCTCACTGGGACCATTACCAGAGCAAATTACTGCTCTACATGAATAAATGTGGAAAAGTCTGGGTCTAAGCTTTTAAGTGGTTTGGGTTTTGGTGGGGGTTTTTAAGCGTTTTAATGTGTTTTAAATTGTTTTTATTATTATGCACAGCTACATCATAGGGGCAATTCTCTACAGATGAGGCTGAGCTGAGCTCTCTGTTGAAAGGTCAAGGCTTGCAAGTGTTACTAATTAGGGACACAGACACAGAGTGAGTTAGGTTTCCTCAGATAAGGAAAAGGAAAGAGAACCTAGCTGGTGTTTAACATTACATGAAATCCTCCGTGTTTCTCCGTGGCTGGAGTTTAAAAATATCAAGTAACAGAGGTCCTGGTTCTGAAGCTGCCCTGCCCCATAGGTGCAGAGTCACAAAAAACAAAAGGCAGGTGGACACTAGGCTGTCTCAAACTTCAGAAGAGTGCTTATCTATCACAAAGGTTTTGCCAGTCTCCCAAGAAGAGGGGCTAATGTGGGACTTCTCCATCAGGATGCAGTTCGATGAATCAAATGGAGTGGAGGAGGAGGTGATGAGAATGCACAGGGAACAGGGGAAGCAGGAGGCAAAAGACAAAAGCTGGAAAGTCTATTTTGCGAGGTCAGAGAGGTGACAGTGGAGACCACTGAATCAGAATGATCTTTTCAGGCTGCAATTCTCATCACGGTGAGGGATGCTCTCTTGGAAGGAAAAAAATGTTACAACTATTACATGGTACAGCTGGCACTCAAGTGTAACTGGAAATGAGAACAAAAGTTCACCACTGCTGACACCAGTGCAATATTTCCTTACAATATCAGAAATACCTGTGAATATTTGGAATTTGGGAACTAACGACCTCTGATGGCCATCCACAGTCCAGTTAGACACAGGGTAATGCATGCTACTCAACTTGTTACATTTGTTATGGGCTCACACTTTCACTTTGTATCACTTTCAAGCAGATCAGCTACTAACAAGGTGAAAAAAAGCCAATTAAAAATACAATGTTAAAAAAAAATGCCCATGATTTATTAGAGAATGAAAGTTAATTGTTTCCTTCCGAATCACAGGTTAACCCAGCAGGTTGAGATTCACCTCAAGACAAACACCCACACCTGAGTTCTTATTATTGAGGTGATGTAGACTATGATAATTTACAGAAGTGAATGCAGAGGGTGCACTCCTGACAGTTTTAGATTGCTTTGTCTAAATTAACAACAACTCTGAATAAAAGCCATCAATTCCAGCTGCACAGTCTCACACTGAACTTTTCCATTAGTGTCACTGGCCTCCCAGGGGTCTCCTCTTGTACTTCATATGTTTATGGACAAGACATAAATGACCCTGCATGCATCGGCTGGTCTCAGTGAGCATCCCTCTCTCCCTCTCCTCCTCTGCTATCCATCAAAACTCTTCCCTGTGATTACACCACATGCCAGAAATGCAGTCATACCTTGAAATGCTAAATGAAAGGCCTACCAGTTAATCTGGGAGTGCTTATTATTCATGCAGGCTCGGTGTGAAGCAGGGCCACTGCAGCTGATGGGGCCGTTGCACCTGCGTGCGTGAGAGGCACAAGTGCCTCTCGCGGGCAAATCCACTCAGCTTTTCCTTTTTCCTGCCCAGCAGGTAGGGAGTGTATGAGAAACCGGGGGTGTGTGTGATGAAGGTACATGCAGAATGTGTGAAATAATAAACCTCTCACCTCCACTCGAGGCACAGCTCCTGCCGGGAGGCTCTGGATGCGGCGCCGAGCTCTGGCTCAGGGATTCGTGCTCAACCCGGGATGGGGTCACCAGGCTGCCTGGGGAGCACAGGTAACACTGGAACTAAAATCACCTCAGAGAACATCTCTTTATCCTTATGGATTGACTTATTTTATTTTCTGCTACTCGAAAGATCAAATAATCAGCAAGAGCTGCTGCCTCATGGGCGTTTCCCAAATATATTAAAATACTCAATTCTAGAGTCACACTTGGGTCTGTAAAGGAGCTTCAGGAATGTCTCTGGGAAAAAAAAAAAATGCTTTTCAAATGGAACTTCATTGAAGTTCAGGACAAACTGAGCTTGGCTGCTCCCAGTCACAATTCTGCTGAGGGACAAGAATTACCCTTCACAGAGCTGCCTGCTGATCTGGTTAGCAGCTTTCCCGTGGCATTTACTGTTGGCTGTGCCATGTGGCCTGACGGGTTTATGATGTGGACAGATGAGTCCTGAAGAGTTAAACATGCCCACAGAAACTCATTGCCAGTGTGACCTACGGCAGGGTTAGAGTGAGGTCTCCAGAGGTGAAAGGGAAGCGTATCCATCACCTGCTCCTTGCCAGCATCCCCTCAGCACAGAGCTCTACCCAATGCAATTAATTGCCAAATCAGTTGCTGGACACAACATAATGAAGTGTTATTTATTGATTGGCATTTCCACTGAAAGGGAGGAAAAGAAACCAATCGAGCTGGTTTGGTGTGGAAATTTCAAAGTGTTTGTCCCACATATAGATAATATGTTGAGGTTTTACTGACACTCTAATGAAATCTTGCAGCCCATAAATATTAGGCTTTCTCCCTTCAACATAAGGAAAGAAATTTCAGCACAAGAAAGCATGTGTTACAGGTTCTGAAATGATCCTCCTTGCACACTTATTCCAGATTTCAGAGTGCCTGTTCATTTTCTATTGAGGCACTTGCAAGAGGCTTAAACTAAATTGAAATAAAAGACATAAATATAAATTTAAAATTAAATGCACCCTCTGTTAACACATAGTCAAAATACCTGTATGCACTGAAGGAGGTCTGTAAGGCAGAAAACTCCACAGAGGGAAGGCTTTGGTGAATGGCCTAACTATGGGTGAAAATAACTCTAAAACAAATATTGGAAATATTTAAAATTCTGCATTATTAAAATTTATTTATAAAAAGAAAACTTCAGGAAAAAAGAAAAACAAAAGCCTATTATAAAACAGCTTAATGGTCTGTTCTCTAGTATAAATATAACTGTTTGTCAATATAATTATGCAAAGAGATCTTGGCTTTTATTGAAAATTCAGCAGTAGCAGGAAAATGTCAGAAAGAGGAAACCAAACTCATAAAACTTTTTTCCATGCTCCTTGTTCTGTTTGGAGACATCAACAAACACTGCAAAAGTTTCTGGAAAAAAATTCCCCTTGTGTAAAAGGAATTTAAGAAAAAAAAAAATATTAAATCACCATCAGAACATTCAAGACAGCAACAAAAACCAGGATGAGATTAGTCCAACGAAAGCTTTCACGAAGCCAGGACATCTCACTGCTTGTCTGAGCTTTAACAATTCAATATTTTTGTCTTTTTTTTCCTAAAATTTGAATTGTTTTTATCAGGAATAATTTTGCTTGATGCATTTTAGACTCATGGCTCATGCACTGATTCTGCAGGAGCTGTACAAATACCCTGAAGTTTAGAGACACCCTTAAGTCTCTGACTTCAATGCAAATTAAGCCTGTTTTTTAATGGGTACTGCATAAAATATGTTATCTTTTTGAATATTTGGAATTCAAGATTCACTTCCCATTTTTTGTCCCACAGAATTAGCATAACATTTCTTGCTCCAGTGAATATTCCCTTTATATTCCTTAGAATATTCATGGAAATTAAATGGAAGAGAGGTACAATCAGCTTCATTGAAAATTCAAATGAATGTTTTCTATTTTTGGCAACACTCCTCACACATCATTAAAAACCAAAACAGTTATTCCGTGGAAAATGCAAATATAAACAAACAAACAAAAAAATTGCCCTGGGACTCCCTTTCCCTGCCACTGCAATTGTTCTCTCCTGCCACCTCCCTCCTCCTCCGCATTCCCTGGTGACACATGAGCCACATCCTTTTCGGACCTGCTGTTCCTAAGAGATTTGGTTGATGTGGGCCTGAAGATTCCAGGAGAAGAAAAAGGGTTGAGGATGAAAAATGATTGCATAAAACAAGCTGATCCCAGAAAGAGTCACAACCTGCTCCTCCCCTTATTCATTTCCCTCCCCTGTCCCCTGTCTGTCACGTAGAACAGGCAGGTGCCTAAAAATGACAGAAAGAAATTTAAATGAGACATTTTATGTTGGGGTGATTCTCTCCAAAAGGAAAGTTACAAAATAAATGTAATAAGTGGCTGCATAAAGCCACTCACCAGCCTTGTAATTTATTTTTTTCCCCAACTTCTGCTACTTAAAAACTGTTTTCAGATATCACTTTTCACAGGAACATCAAAACTATCTTCTCACATTAGGACTTGAAATCCCTGCCACTATAAACAGACTGAGGCCAGCAATGAGGTCCAAGGAGGTGGCACATTGGGGTTTCACATATAAGGGAGGAGGAAAATTATGCAGCACCCGATCTTGGCCAAAATTGGGTCAGAAACTGGTAAACAAGATCACCAGTTCAGCCCAGTAGACACACGACCTGCTGCACCCTAAAAAAAAAAAAAAAAAAAAAGAAAAAAAATTCAGCTTCCCTTGCCGAGAGGGCACATCACACAACATGCTTTTTACAAAGTACTCTGTGGAGGCCACTCTGTCAAACCCCAGCTTGGCACCAGCAGCCATGAAAGGCTGCCCGTAATTCATCTGAAAAGTCAATACATCATTTCAAATGTTCCCACTCGGAGCTGCTTGAAGTATCCAAAGGCAGCAAAATCAAAGGGAATGCTCTCGTTTTTTTCAGGGAAAAAAAAAAGAAAAAAGAAAAAAAGGAGTGAAACATCAAAAGCTAGTGAAGAGGGGGACAGTGTGTGTTTCAGACAAGCTAAGCGAGGAATCCAGGACAAAGTGATAGGCCTGTCATGTAGGAAATCCAGCATTTCAACTAAGAGTTAGAAATTAGAAATGAGCTAGAAGCCAATTGGGTCTTCATGCACAGTGGCCACCTAAGAGAAGAGCCAAGAGAAGATCACCCAAAAAGCTCCACACTGGCAAAGGCACTCTCATACTCCTCTCCTGAGGAATTGTCTACAGAGCTTTGGGTCTCATCAAAACATTAGTTGAGAAAAGCAGACAGCCCAGCTAGGACATGGAGCTTATTCTGGCTTAGAAACCTGACTAAAAGTAAATAAAATTCAGTGCTTGGGGACAGAGATTTCTTCAGGCATCTCTCCTGGCCCCAGGCAGAGAGCAAAGATCTTGTCTTATATTTCCAACCCACTACTACTGATGTCACACAAGGACTGGTATGGCAGGACCTCCAGAATTCTGAGATATTCCCTTCATTTTCCCTTCCTCTCTTCCATGAGAGCCCCTCTTTTTCAGTCCTCCTTAATTTTCTTTCCCCTAAAAAGCCAGCCAGGAGCACAGCTGGAATGCAGGGGCTGAGTCCCATTGGGCTTTCCACCCTCTCTCTCTCTTTGAAAGCACCAGGGCTGCTGTGATGCCAAACCTACAGAGACAAGGACAGGAAATTTGTACCCTTCAACCAGGCCAGAAGCTGAATTTAAAGAGAAAGACCCTGGGAAATAGAAAATTCTGCACAGAATAAATATCCAGAAAATCAAATAAAAGTTCCCATTGGAATTTTTATGCACTGGTTTCTATGCATAAAGCCTGATACCACTGAAATTCATGTGGGATTTGGGAAGGATGCAAAAATGAGCATAGAGGAGCCAAATAACATGCCAAGTCTCTATTTCTGGCAAACCTCTGAGTTCATAATGCCTGTCGTTTTTACCTGTTTAGAAAATTACCTATATCTTTAATGTGAGATTAATGGTGTTGAGCACTTCTGGATCATTGGCACTGGCTACTGTGCTGCATAGATATGTTTGTACTGAAATTATATTAAATCAACAATAAGGCCTCCATTTGGCATAAATTTCACAAACACTTCTGAGAAAAAAGAAGAAGGAAACCCTTTATAGAATTAAATAAAAGTTCAAAAATGTGCTTAAAAATTGTAGTTGAGGAGTGGGGGAGAAAAAAATTATTTATATTAAATATATGTATCCATATGCTGAGCATGTATTCTTTGATGCTATTGAATGCCTGTAATCTCAGAATAACATGACTTCTTTTAAACTTCATCCAACAGCCTTAAGCACAAAAGTACTTTTGTTCCTGCTTGTCATTTTTACCCATCATGAGCATATCTATTATCTCACACTATTAAAAGTTTCTAATAGATTTTTATTGTTCTTTTGGGTAGAGAGACTACCAGAAAATATAAAAAACTTCTAAAAGGTGAACTTTTCCCTTATTACTGACCATTTCTGGAAAATTTAATCATATTTCAACTACTGAAAAGAAAAAAAAAAAAAAACCCTTTTTATCAAATTCAATATTCTCTTGAAATAATACTTCCAAATATTGCTCAAACATTTTTTGTTCTATTTTCATAAAGTTTGAGAGAAAAATTCCCAGAGCTGAATGGTATCTTGAGGTAAGAAGACAATGGCCAGGGAGCACACAGTGATTGAAAGGCAGATGAATATCTAAATGCTTTTATCACAGCTTCATTTGCTGCTTTCATCCTCGGGTTTCTTTCCCAAAGTTCCCTCATTGCAAAAAGTGACAAAATTAAAAGAATGGTTTGTTCTAAGTGATTTTCCTTTGAGGTGCATTTCTAGGAGCTGAAGACCCATCCTGAAACTCTCCCTACCCCTGCAAACGCAGGAACAGATAGAAACTGCTGGAATGGGAATACTGCAAGAATTCCAACCCAAAGCAATACCACCACTGTACTGACACCAGTAGGAAACTTGATGAACTGCCAATGGATTTGAAAATTGATGGTCTTATTAAAGCTCCTGATGTGGGTGGGATCAGCCAATGTGGCTTAACTCAAAGGATATTTGAAAGATTTTCTTTTTAAGCTGGAGATTCACACAGCTTTCAGGCTTTTTTTGTTTGCTTGTTTTGTTTTTAGAGACTTATTGATGGTTTTTTGGGTTTGTTTTTTTTTTTTTTAAATTTTAATGTTTAGTTTTCCTTCTCTCTCTTTTTTTTTTTTTTCCTACTTTCTGCTATCAGATTCAATAATGATATCAAGATCCATTTTGGTTTTCCTCTTCCTGAATTTTCTCTGCTTTTTTTCTGAAATAATCTTTCCTGCTATTTTATAAAAAGCAACTCATACAATCCATCATTTCTCACAATAAGGGGCTAAGATTTCATGAAAGTGTGATTGAAAGTGTGGCTTTTTTCCCCAAAAACTCCAGCAGTCCCTTTTGTATACTGCATGTGTTCCTTAGGCCCCAGTTGGGCTGGAGTTGAGTTCTGTGCAAACACAAATGTAGAGGGTTCATCTTTGAAGTGGTCACTCAGCATCACCCAATAAAGGACTATCAAAAAGGAAAAGTGCTTTTGAATATTTCCTCGTTACCATGTGGTGCAGAAGCACACCAGCTTTTGCTTAATATTAAGACACCCTTCAAAGCCATAAAAGTTAAAACATTCCTTAATGCTGTATACACTGAGACAATTGGACAATACTTCAAAGCTCTTGGGTTTAAATCTTTTGGTATCACTACCATTCAAGAAAAAGTATTTATACAACATTGTCAAACAAAAGTTATTTTGCAGCTAATCTGACATCGTTTTGGAACAGAAGATAATAAAAATCTATTGCATCCTGTTTATTTTCTGAAAAGGGTGAAACATGATCAGATGGGGCATTTTAGCTCTGAAAAACCTTAAAAACACTGACACTGTTTACATGATTTCAGTATCGAGTATTTATCAGCTCTGAACCAGGAAAGGTGCAGAATAAAATTCAACAAGCCATCCAAAAGGAGCACAGGGAAGGATCAGATAAGGCCAGCTGGATATTTATCAAGCTCTGAGACTCATGAGCCACTCCTGATGGCGCATGTGAACCAGAAACACTAAGATGCATTTCTGTATAAATCCATATGATTGAGAAACACTCCAAAAAATTAAGATCATGTTCTGCCCAGCAGCCTCTTACTAATAGCAAAGAAACTTATTGCTGCCTATTGCTTGGCTGGAAGCTGGAAATCCTTTTATTAATTCATCCAGCTACTACCGAGAAGTTTATTGAACATTTTCCATGAGTTTGGGAAGTGTTTAATCATCAGCTTTTTTACATTAATTTCCTTCGAGTTCAGCTGCTTTAAAATGAGAGGTAAATGCACCCATGCCGTAAATGTTCAGCCTTTCCTTTCCTGCATCACCTCCCACTCCTCTAACAGCCAAAGACTGATGGAATAGTGCACACAGCAGCCTGAAAAAATAACATGAAACCCACCACAATCTACCTGTCCTTGCTGCTTATGCTGCTTCTAAGTCTCACTGCTCATTTATTTTGTTTGCTTGGGTTTTTTTTGTTTTT
>VWZN01006157.1:79480-90533 GCA_013396955.1 Regulus satrapa | reverse complement strand
AAAGCTTCTTAGGCTAATGTATCTTTCTTATCTACTTTCCAGCTCTTTCAAGGAGCTGTTTTCCTCAGCTGTTGGACAAACCCTGCTCATGAAAAAGATATGTACTTTATAAAACCTTTTTTTTTTTTTTTTTTAAATCTACTGAATGGATATTTTAAAATAGCTGCTGCCTCTCTTTCCCATTAGAGCTGACCAAATTCTGTGCAACTGATTGTTTTATTATGGAGTCCAACTTTTGGCTCCCTGGTGCCAAAAGGTATAATAGATAAACAGCTGGAGCATTCTCTTCACTTGGAGATTACATTTGCCGAGAATGCTTTTGGCTGTGAAAGCAAACACACACACAGACACGCACAGACAGGCACACCAGGGAGAGGCTGAGGAAACCCTTCCTGGAAAGCTGCAAACACTGCTCATTCCTGCTTTTGGGAGGTGCTGGTATGATTAGGAGTAGGCTGTAGAAGCAACTCATAGCGCAGGAGAAAAACCACGCACAGAGGTGGAAAATGAATTCCCTAAGATCATAAAGAGCAGCTACAACACAGACAGGAATGGAAGGCAGCAGCATCCGCATTCTGATTTCCACACCATCCATTCATTCCTTCCCTCTCTGCTCCTGGGAAATTTGGATTGTACATTTAATTCCTCATGGATTCTGCCTCTGGTTCAGTGCAGATTGACTATGGTACGTCTCCACACATGTGGGCCATGAAAAGGGACTTATTTTAGAGAACACCCATATGCTACAAGCTGAAATCTTCAAGAAAGAAGAAGCAATGATACAAAGAAGAAAGGGAGTTAATGCAACCAATGTGAGGCAGGATTATTTTAGCACTTCAAACCAGCCAAGCACTGTGTCAGCAACTGAGACCAAGGAAAAGATGGGGAAATGTGATTACTTGGATTTAGGATCCTGGGAGCAAAGTCTGGACAGCTTTTCTGTGTAGACAAAGATGACACGCAAGCCACGTGTCTCAGTCACTGAGAAGTGATCTCCATCAGGAAAGAGTGAGGGATAAATGGAGCCAAGATGAAAGTGGCACCTAAAACCTGCACTGGGGAAACCTGAAGGGGTGGCAGGCAGGAAAATTCCAGGGAAGTATGTTGGAAAGGATGCTTTTGAGAGAATATGAGGGAAACCTGAAGGGCAGGAACCACAGACAGCACACACGGAGAGGTCATTAAGGAATTCAGAGGTGAGGAAGGACGTGGACAGTTTTAAGAGATGCAAACGTCAAGATCAAGTTTAAAATTACTGCTAGCTTGGATGGGGCTCTGAGCATCCTGAGCTGGTTGTAAGATTTTCACTGCAAGGGGTGTTCCACCCTCAAAAATCCCTTCCAACTCAAGCTATCCTGTGAGTCCATGGCAGATTTGGATGGAGTGGACTTCTACTGGGAAAAGAAGAAGCTTGACTAGAAGAGGTTTGTTAGGATGGGCACAAGGTGAGAGAGGGAGGCTCTGGGCTAAGCTCATTGAGAGCTTTAAGGACAGGCATTAGGAGCATCTGCCCCAAAGAAATTGCACTTTCTACAGCCCAAGTTCTTGCCCAGCCTGGGACTTAGCAGAGATGCAGCCTTTGTTAATACATGGATCAAACTCACAGACGAGCCCTGAGTGTGAAATATCCCATCCGGCCTGCAGCTCTCACCAGCCCTGAGACAGAAATAATAATAATGTGGTGAAATGGGATATGGCACACACCATCTGGCAGCTGTGCAAACAAGAAGAAGAACCCTAAGAAGAACATTATTACACGTTTGGGGACCTGCTGATTACATTGCATGTCTAAGGTTAGATATTTTGGTGTGTAAAACCTGAGAACACAGTCTAAATCATGGATAATTTAATAGGTTGCACATGGACTTCACCTCCATTTTATTAATTCTTTTTTTGTTCAACAATGCATCCCTTTTTTAAAGACTTTCACACTTTTATGGTGAGCTGCTTAAGCTGTCTTTTCAAACACATGAAGCTGAAAAAAAGAATTACTTTTCTGTAGCAGTAGGAATATGTAAAATGGTTTGGGTCTATCAAGGTGTCCAGCATTGCCATAGAGCTGAGAGATCATATTTCAAATTCATCTATTACCTGCATAGACAGCAAATCCTCTTCCCTTAGAAAGACCAAGGGGGTTTTTATTCATACCCTTTCCCCTTATTCTTCCTCTCATGAAGGAGAACAACAGAAAGTGATTAAGGAGAGGGTGTTAATAAAAAAGCTCCTTAAACCAACAAGCCTATGGATTTTGAAGAACTGCCAGGAGAGTCATTAACAGAAAAATATTCAAAAGGCACTTAAACATGTTCTCTGGCTTCAATAGATTTGTTTCTGTCACTTCACAAGAAAACAGAATAACAGAGAGCTCAGCCTGATCCCCTGGCTGGTTCTCTGTGCTCAGCAGCATGTCTCAATTTCTCATTCAAGCCTGCCTGTGCTGCCAGAATTCCTTCTCTTGCTCCCTCTCCATCCAGGAAAGCCTCATCTTTCCTTCACATTCCTCACATGGACTTTTTCTGCTGCTGGAAGCTCTCAACTTCTTTAAGCCATCTCCATTTACCAGGGCTCTGTTATTCCATCACACACAACATGTACTGGGTCCCTGATGCATTCTTGCATCCTTTATTCAATCTCCTCTCCCTGCCTCATGCCAAACTCCTTGCCTCTCTGAAATGCAGTGATGTGTGCAGCAGTATGGTGCTGCAACAGACAGTGCTTGGGAGAAGAGAGACCAAGTTCACAAATTAAATGGACCAATTTAAAATTGCAGATTATTAAGTTTTCCAGTTATGGAGGAGCTATTTGAATCAGATTCCACAGTAACTTGGAAACAGACCTCAAGCATCTTGAACCCATGGTCCTATAAGTAACTGGCCTAAGCACCACCAAGAAAAAGCTTTTTCCTCTCTTTATAGTTTCCCTATAAATGCAGGAACATTATCATCTAATACTGATTCCCCTGTTATTTTATGCTGCCTCAGGATTTAAAAGCATTGCTGCACAATGTGGAGTTGCAGAAAATTTGTTTTCAATGGAGATCTGTTTCCTCAGGTCTTCTGTCATCCCCACAACATTACCTTTCCAGGTTTTATGTATCTCCTAGACTAACCCTGTAGTTTTCTGTCTCATCTCATCCTTTCTGTGACTGTCATATCCCCAGCTCCTTCACTCCTGGCTCTTCCTCTTCAATATTCATCTTTTCTTCCTCTACTACATGAAATTTTGAGCTTGTTGACTCCCTTGGCAAGGAGCAGACAGTGCTGTGACCAGTCCAGCTCAGTACATCCTGATCACTGCCTTGCTTCTGCCTAGCACCAGCATTACCTTTGCCTCTCTTCCGATCCCTGATGCTGACTCCCACAAAATTCTGTCAAATTTGGCATGTGGAATGACTGCTTAAGCCTCATTTCCTTAGGAAACCAGCTAAAACATTTCACTTCCTTTCTCCAACCTGGATTAAATAGCTGCAAGCTGGATGGTGCAGCAGCAGGACAAACATGACCTGGTCAGGAATGGCGCCAGGGCTCACAGGTGCTTCTCTCCAAGCTTAAGGAAAACAGCTCACAGTGTTGACTCATCTTTCAGCCCTCAGATTCTCTTAATTGCCCAGTGAATTATTCACCCCAGCTTGCTCTCCCCTCCCTCAGTCCTCTCACACCTACCTTGCCCTGAATTTACGTTCAGTGCCTTCCCCTGAAGCACCAACAATAACAAAATCCAAAAGTTTGGTCCCATTTCCACAGCACCAAGGACAGACTCTTCTGAGGTCTGGTTAAACCACCTGAAAGAGAAGGCAGAGAAACTTTGGAGTCCTGACTGATGAGTGAACACATTGTAATAATCAGGGTACAGCTGCAATTAATAAAATATCCTGCAGGGGAGGGATGGACTTGTTGTAACACTGGAGAAGAACAGTTCAGGTATTTGTGACAAAATATAGAAGGAGGATGGATCAGTGGGAATGCACAGGCTGTGCCCATCAGCCCTTAGTTTAACTGGGAAAGCCACTTTTTCTTCTCTGTGCAATATATTCCTTCAAAATACACAAATAAATGTAGTACCACAGCTTTTCGCCCTCTGAATTCAGCAAAATAAAAGGCATTTGAAGTTACCTTCTTTGTAGCACTCAAAGCCTAACGTAATATCCAGTCAGAATATTGAAATCAAAGATCTGAGCTGTTTGAACCAGTCAAAAACATGAAAGAAATAATTAAATGCTGGCTATAAGATCCTGGGTTTTAAACAGCAGAGTTTGTACTGAAGGCAAATCTGGTAAAAACAGCAGCTCTGCTTCACCAGATCCTGTCAGCAAAATATTTCAGAGAGGTTACAAGTCTTAATTGACCACAGCAGCACATGTCAGGAAAGGTAAGCAGTGTCATTTGTGTGCCAAGGAGGAGGAAAGGAGGACAATGGGAAGGAGCAAGAGGTCAAGCCTGGGGAGCAGGACAACCTGGATTAACAGCCAGGATCTCAATCCAAGCTTAAAAATCACAACTTCAACAACAAACAAAAAAATTGGTGGTCATATGTGGTTGAATTTGAGAGATTGTTCTAAAATAAATCATGACAAGGTTAATTCTCCTAAACTCTCACTGGCAGATGCTAATCTACCCTGGAGTACATCCATGACTCCAGAGTAATTATGAATGCAACTTTCCAAAAGCAGTTTCTAAATGAGGAATTGTGCACAGCTCTTTTTTATTCCTTTGCTCTGCCTCCCAAAATAATTAGGGACACACAAACACATGAACAAAACTTTTAGTAAATGCCTCACAATAAAACTAAAACTTAAGTAACATCATACCTAGGGAAAGTGATGACTATACAGTTAGATTTAAGAAATAGTTGAGCTCAACAAATTTTGAACAAACTTTTGTACTGCCAGTGGGGGAAAAAAAGCAAATCAAAACACACAAAAAGAGACATCTTATAAATCAAATCAACACATAAGTAACACGCTCCCTATAAGGCTTCTTTGGATGTTTGGAGAAATAATACTGTGAGTACACAGTCAAAATCACAGTATCACAAAGTCCAGCATAAAAGATAAATGAAAGAGGAAATTGATAGAGAAATTAACAAGAATGAAATATTCTGGAAAGAAAAACACCCCACAAAATTAAAATTACATAATTGAATGAGAAGGGAAGACATGGAGTCATAAGCTGTTATCTCCTACTGGTGGACTGTTGTCAGTGAACACCTTGATAAGCGCAAAAACCCAGCATTTCTTCCCTTAAGTGCAAATTCTTTGCTGTCTGTTCTGGAGGGATCACCCTCACACTGTTCAGGTTGCTTTCCCCCACCCACCAACAGACAGCAAGGGGTTTTTGTGTTTCATACACCTCCAAAAACCTGGAACCTGCTGGAGGGAGCCCATCCCAGCACAAGGAGTTTGCCATACTGACTGCGGTCATTCTGAGCACAAAACTGCCAGGACTGGAGCACGGCTGGTCAATTCCTCAAACAGAAGTAAAAAAATTGGTTTTTCTGGACTTTCTTGGCCACATTCCCTCACTAGCCATGAGAAATACAGGCACACTGTGCACTGGGTTCAGTCCATTCTCCTTCCACTGAAGTATAATCCAGGATATTTCCCCTTATCCCTGGACATCTCTTTGGAAACTTAACGGACCTTTGATAATCTTTGAGACTTCAGTTTCGTTTTCAGGTTAATTTAAAGCAGAGGAATGAATTTCAAAGTAGTTTGGGAGGGGAGAAAAGAGAGAGAGGATGGGATTGAGAAAACAATGAATCAAACTTTGTTTCCTTGGGACACAAGCCTAAAAAAGCATCTCTTGGGAAGCTGGCTTCACAACACAGGGTTAAAATTTGGGCTCTGTAGCAGGTAGCATCAGCTTAAGAAACAAACCGAACATAACAACTAAAAACCCAGTTATTCTTAAAAATATTTCAAGATTTTAAAAAAAAAAAAAAAAAGAAAAGAATAAAAATGGGGTTGGGGGAACCCCACAACACCCAAACAAAATCCACCATTGCAGAGTTATTCAGCCTTCAAATAGAGCTCAGACTCTCCAAATATTCCTGTGCTTTCACCTGTGCTTTCTCAAAGAATTTTGAACGTTCTGAGTGCTTTTTATTTTACATAATTCAAGGGAAGAGAGAAAATCCCCACAGATATGTACTTGAGAGGCAGGAAAACAGGCAGAGGATGTAGCTGAAGCTGAATACAGCAACATCTACCCAAGAATGGTTTTAATATTGCTATTTCTGCAGTCAAACAAGTAACTGGTTGCCTGACATCAAAGAGAACTATTTGATGAATGGAGAGGTGTGAATTTTCAGAGATTTTTTTTTCCCAGTAGTTAGATAATTTCACTTCAATGGCAGTGAGATCAGTAAAATAGAATACATCTCTAAAGCAGTAAAGTAGAATACATCTCTAATGAAGTGATAAAGGTAATTTGATCTAAGTTTGTTTCCTGATTAGAGCCTGCACTGCTGAGATAAATGCTAAGGAAAAGTTGAGGGAAAGATTTCTCTTCTTTAAACTCCTATTAAGGGGCAAATTATTATTTGATCATTATTTCTAGTGTTCAAGATGCCTTGAAACAACAGAGGTGACATTTCTTTCATCAGTTAAGGAGAAGCAAAAGCAAGTGAGCTGACACGTGACCATGACGTGATTCCTGAGCTCTGAGGTTTTTAGTATTACAAAATCTGAATGAATGAGGGCCCATTGAAATACAAAGAGATATTGTGCTTGTCGTATATTAATAATAAATAAAAATAATAATAAACAAAACTCCCATTTTTCTAGTTAAAAAATAGGAAAAAAAAATTAAAACCACAACAAGCAAACAAACAAAACCCCCCAAAAGCACAGCATTTTCTGGTATTAACTAGAGCCAAACAAATAGCTTAAGTACATTTCTCAAGTAGGAACTGACTCCTGAGGAAAATCTAATTTGATTTTACTCAGGAAGAAAGAAACAAAAAGCCAGTGAGGAAGCTGATCCAGTTCATAATTTTCTTGAGGACACATTTCCCTTCCAGTGCTAAACCAGTGTCATTGCCTTTGATATGAAAGCATCTTCCTGGATTTTTGCACCAAAATGCTGAATCCATTGCAAACCAACCCCTAAATCTCCAGGTGGAACAGCAGGAGAGCAAACCACAGAACTGCAGCAGAAATGTCTGCCCAACCTGAAAGGATTAGCTCTCAGAAGTGGAATTTAACCCCAGTAAGGGGTTAACTGAGATGCCAAGCAAATATAATTTAGATGTCAACATTGTTAATTATTTAATTGCTCATGAAAGCACAGTTGGTGCAGAGTCGGCTGTGGATGCCATCGCATTCCCAGGAATGGAAAGCTGGGATGCCAAGCTGGGGGCAGGGAGGTTTGCTGTGGGAATGACTTCATTTGTACTGCCCCGACATCCCCAGCTCCCAGCGGGGACACTCCAAAACCCCACAAAACCCCACAAAACCCCACAAAACCAGCTCTGCTTCTTGTCCTGGAGGAAAGCAAAGCCATCAACAGCACCAATAACATTGGATGAGCAACAATTAGACATTTCATGGAGTAATTACTCTTCCTCACACATCTTCCGTTCTGAATTTATCCTTCTGCTTTCATCCTGATTGTGGTATATTGTTCCGTCATACCTCTTGTTTGGTCTAATTTTTAACCACAACACCTCTATGCTGACTTTAAAAAAAGTATTCCACACCAGTGGAAATTGTTTTTCACAAATAATTTAGTTCCTAACTGAAACAAAATTTTCACAGAATAACTTTTAAAAAAAATATTTTAAAAATTCCTTTGACATGACATTTGGAGATGTATACATAAAATAAATATTTTATCTTCAGAAAAAGTGAAAACCAAAAGGTGAAAAAATTCTATTTTCCTTTTTTATTATGTTTATGACTCTTTCTCCTGTCTGGGAGAGAGTGCCTGGATATCTGCTATAGCTACTGCCACACATGCATAGCTCTGAAATTCACTTTATTGTGGGTATCAGACCTGCTTTTGTGCCACATTGTAAGGTGTCCTAGAGATTTATTCCACACTTAACAGGACTCATTAATAAACTTTTCAAAGAAACCCAAACTAAACCATAAAATAACAAAAAACCCCACAAACCTGAAACCTGTGGTTGTTAGGCTGATTTAAAATCATGTATGATTCCCAGTTGTGTTTTCAAGTTGCCACTTTGGAATGAAATAATTAGAAATTTCAAAACATAATTTTAAAATTCCAAGTGAAATTGCATAAAACCAGAAAAATATTGTAGAATAATTTTCAGCATGCTAAACAGATGAACTTTCCATATATTTCTGTATTATAAAGACCCTACAGGAATCAGAATCGTTCTGCTTTACAGAACCTAAAGAATGGAATTAGACTTAAATAAGACATACCCATCCCCACCAAAAATCTCAACAATTTCCTATTTAAGTAATTTCACAGATTTACAATTTATTCGTATTTTTTCTTAAGAAATTTGGATTCTTTCCAAATTAATAGGTAGCCTGATAAAATCTGGTGAAAGCCACACAGCCAAAAGTATTTTGGTGGAAGGATTTCTTTGGGGAGGAATGAATTTCTACCGTAGATAAGATTTTGTAATGCTTCCTATTATCTCATCAACGTGTTTTCTGACCTCTGCAGTTGGAAATCTCTTGCAAAGTCTGGATTCTTAATCTCATTTAAACCCATATTTGAATGCAGGATAACTGATTAGCCAGCACACTTTCTGCTACACAACCACACATTTCATGCTTTTATAATGAAAAATGTCATCCATTGCTTTTTATTTCATAACTGTGCACTGAAAAAAACCATAATGGGGTAACACTCTGTGACTTTTCCCTTCAAATTAAAGGATTTGGGTTTTTCCACAAGGAAAAAATAGAATTAAAATCACACATTTCTCCCAAGGTGTTTGCTGGGTTAGAGAGTAACATTTTGTATTTCCTATATATGTGAACTATATTTAGAGTTAAAATTTTGTCTATAAATCTCATTTCTTAAAATCATGATGCTTGTATGGATTTCACAGCACTTACAAAATGTTTCCAAGTAAAACAGATATTATGAGATTGCAAATTCACATTCCTTTGTACTGGATCTTTTTGCTGTTCAAGTGAAATGAGATTCAACCTGTACATCTTAAATTTCATTCACCATAATTCAGTAAAATGAAATAATTTGAGTTAGGAGCTACATTTTCCCCCTTCAACTCTCAAAAACTCTAAATATTTTATAGTTCAAATTAGATCAATACAAATATTGTGAGGGAGTCACAAAGTATTTCTAAAGTGAAACATGTTTAGAAAGAATTATGACTTGCTTCCATTACCCTCTATTTTTTGTTTCCTCTTTTGAATCATAGGACATACATTTCTCATTCTTTCAAAGCCACAAATACATCATTCAAATTTTCATGGTGGATGCAATGCTGGGAGAGTGACATTAAAAACAGTTTCATATGGGAAACTATCAAAATTGGCTTTACTTACTTCCATTGCTTTACAGATCACTTGCTGCAATTACTATGACTTGTTTTTTGGGGTTTTTTTGTTTAGTAAATCAAGGAAAACTAAGGAAAAGTGCCTCTTTTAATTATCTAAACTTAGTTTTTGTACAGTTTTTGAAATTAACAATTACACCTGAGAAAATTCTATAATAATCCAACTTTTGTTTTAATGAAACATTAAATAAAAATATTTTCTACAACTTAGCATTAGTATATATCCATTAGTATATGAAAATATGTATGTCTTTCTACTAAAACAGTATTTTTAATACTATAAACTACACCATGGTGTAGATGTTAATTCAGAGCAGGCTTTGAGAAATGCAACTATTTATTTCACACTGAGTTTCACCAGGGATGTCCTTTAAAGGGAACGTGCTGCTTATGGCTACACAGGTTTATGATTCAATTTGTGACCTTTTAGTTTTCAGAATTAAAGCTGTGGACTGAGATGGCTCAATTAGCCTCATCTGCAATTAATTCACAATACAGAACACCACGATTGTGATCCCAATCCCTAGAAATCTGGGGTTTTTTCCTGTATCAAAGTCCACATGCTATTAACTGCCATTAATGATGCAGCCATTTAAAATAGGATGACGAATTTCACAGTGGGGAGAAAAAAAAAAAGACCAAAGATACTTTTTTCTTTTTAATTCAGTTGTGTTTGTTTGAGAAAGAAAATTAAGGTTATCTAAACTGAAAACAAGGACCAGAGAGTCTTCAGAAGGGGGAAAATCTCTTTTTTTATCCAACTTGAGGCTACACAACTTGAGCTGTGCAGAATATTCCTGTCATATTTATTGTTATTATCTATTTATATATCTACAATTATTATTTTATATAGCGGTATTGTTGTTAAATATATTTTATATATTTATTTTAAAATTTTTTTTTACTACTATTATTCTATATTTATATTTATTGTTATATTATTCCTGTTATAGTTAGCAGAATATCCCTGTTTCCTGACACATTCAGCTGATCCCTAGTTCTCCTATTCGATCACTAAAGCGGCTCCTATTTTCTGGGGGAAGAAGACAGGAGCTACCATGGTTATGAAACAAAATAGGTACAGCACATTTTAACTTAATTATATAAGAGTTCAATTTAAGGAGCAGAGCAACAAGGGTCCAACAAAGAGCTAATTAAGTGATGCCACGTACCACTTGGTGTCACTCTCATTTTCCCCTGCTTTCCTAGGAAAATAAATGTAGTTTTCATTTTTGTCAAATATAAACACAAAATTTTAATCAACTGGTGCCTCATAAATCACTTGGTGATTGTGGTTTTGCTTGAACGTTAATTCTAGTTTTAATTTTCTTTCTTTGTCTGCTCCTGGCAGTGGTTCTCTGTTCTGACTTTCACGTACCTGCCTTCACAATTTCCTGGAGTGAGAAGGAACATTTTGCCTTTAAACCCAACTCCTTGTGCGTGTTAACAGGCAACTACTCCAAGGCACCTGATTTATAAAATTGCACACTCAGCCTGGCAACTTCTCCTCCTCCCAAACGCAGAACATATGAAACAGCAAAGCTTTGGT
>VWZN01006157.1:32958-56457 GCA_013396955.1 Regulus satrapa | reverse complement strand
TTTTTTTTTTTTTTTTTTTAGCTTGGAAAACCAGATAGCATTAGCATGTTTTCATGGAGAAACAGAAGCCAATAAATTTTGTACATGCTGCTTAAACACTGACAACATCAATTGCACTGTAGCACCATTATTATTGTTTATTAAGGCATAAGGGCAGGTGGATTCAGAGAATATCCTGAGTTCGAAGGGACCTGCAGGAATTGAATCCAACTCCTGACCCTGCATGGGACAGCCCAAAAAAATCACACCAGGAGGTGCTTTAGAGCATTGTCCAAACATTTTTTGAGCTGTCAGGCAGGTGCCTGTTCCCTGGGGAGCCTGTTCAGTGCCCCTCTACCCTCTGAGGGAAGAGCCTTTCCCTGATACCCAACGTGAACCTCCCCTGACACATTTAATTATTTAAGGTGAAGAGAAAGGACACAGACATCTTTTCATTATGGTTTGGCATGCTTTTCTCTGCCACCACCTACAGTTAAAAGTTGTTTCCTTGCAGACCAAAGAAGCTGGCACTCAATGGCAAACTTTCAGAATTTCAGCCTCTCCAGAGTTTTAAGAGACAGATATTGACCTCTCCAGAGATAATTGAAGCTTGTCTTCCCTTTTTAAAATGAGTCATATCCCCTTGCAGCCTTCAAATCCATCAGAAGAAGCAACCAAATTTCTTGGTGGCAGGACATGAACCATCATCAAAAACCTTGAAAGCTGCTGCTAAATCACTAAGTGCCAAGTGCCTTTCTTACTTTGATTCAATAAACCCACAGTGAAAACAAGTGCAAGGACCATCCATTCATTCCAGCATTCCTTAGAGAGTGGAAACAAGGGAAATTAGGAGTGGATCTTTTTGCCTGCCAGCTGGAGACAAAAAGGGAAGGAAAGACCTACTAATGAGGTAAAAAAGGAATTGAACATGTTCTGGTTCCAGAGTAGGTATCATCCTCAAAAAACACCATTCAAAAGCTTTTTTTTTTTTTCCCTCACTCTTGAGAATTGAGAACTGCAATAAAAATACACATAGGACCCTGTGTATCAGCTACCCACAGGCTGATGTAACTTAATAGTGAATTTGCACCTGCATTCAAAATCTAACACAGAGTGTTAAAATCTTTTTTAGAACAATTTAAAAATCATTCTAAAATAATTTTTAAAATCTGGAGATAACTAGGGCAAAAATAAATGATAGGTTTAGAAGATAAATATCTATTAAAATAAAGCATGGAACAAAAATAAAACCTTTCCTGGAAAACAGAGCTA
This sequence comes from Regulus satrapa, assembly GCA_013396955.1. Classification (NCBI taxonomy): domain Eukaryota; kingdom Metazoa; phylum Chordata; class Aves; order Passeriformes; family Regulidae; genus Regulus; species Regulus satrapa. The sequence goes on along the minus strand of VWZN01006157.1, from coordinate 55,206 downwards.
TCTTCATTGACCAGTTTTGTGACACCAAGATATTGGAGAAGGTTTTCTGTAGGCATTCAATCAAATGTCAAAGTGACCTGGCACCCCACTGAATCATACAGATTAGATGGAGTTCAGGTGTATCAATGTTGCATTGAGCTTTACCCAAAATTAATTCAAGGCTCTTTTCCTTAGCTCCTGTTCTATGGATGGCACAGATCATGTCATTCCCAAGAACTTAAGTTTGCTAAAATGGTAAGGACATGAGTTAACAGCAAAAAACCAATGAAATAAATCTAAACAAAGCAAACAAATGGGAAAAAATATAAAACAAAAAGAAAACTCCACACATCACTAAACCAGAACACTAATCACCTTTACACTGGGGGGAAACTAAAAAAAAATAAAAATAAAAAAAAAAAACCACACAAAATCTAACCATGCCCAAAAAAAGTCCAACTTCAAACATAAAGAACAAAACAAACAAAACCCCATCTCCCAAAGAAACTACCCATGCAAGGTAAGAAAGAAAAACACAGATATTTTTAACCCTACAGAAGCTCAGTTCGATAACGTAACTCTAATATACAAGAGAGATAACTGTAACAAACACATTTTCCTGTGGATAAAAAAGTGCATTTAGCATTGACCTGTCTATCATACATAAGTAAATCCTCAGTTTTATAACTGAACTCCCAAATTCGAGTCACAATAGGCAGGTAGCAAAGAGATCCTTGTAGAGAAAGATCTGGAATGTTCTGCTGACAGCCCCTCATTTATCAGTCACAGAGAGCTGTGCCAGTTGTGCCCTTTACACTCCACAGAAGAATTTTCTCACACCACACATGTGGATATTCTTATTATACACACAGTAATGCTTCCATATAGCCTTTAATCCAAAGTTTTTGTTTCCATGGAAACAGCAGCAAGCAACTCTGTGTCAAAGTGCTGATAATTTCTTCATGAGCATGAAATGTATGAGCATCTGCTGGAAATACAGATTAAAAAGGGCAATGGGAATACAAATACTTCCCCTAACTTCAGATTTTGATACCCTTTTTTTCAAGAAATATCTATGGAAAACTCCAAACTATTTTTTGGATTAAACTAAAATCTATCCAAGCACACTTGTCTGAGGAATAAGAATCTGGAGACAAAAGGTTGGTTGAAAAGTGCTTACCAAAAAATTATTTTACACAGGTCTACAATGCAGAGTGACAATGTCTGATGAAAGTCTAAAAACTGAAGTTTCCAAGCGTGGACTTTCACATTTGGATACATTTTGGGTACCTGTGGGATTGCTGACAGAAACTGAATCAGGAGCTAAACTGGTCTCAACCAAAAGTGCCAAACAAAAATCCTTTGTTAAATACTGAAACACTTTCCATATCAAAAGGACCTTCAACACAACTGTTTTTATCAGTAGGGACAAACAAACACACCTCAATACTTTGCCATATTTCTGGTCCAAGTTAACAATTAGTAGAGGATAAATGAAGACATTTTCCAAAAATGCCTAAAAAATGGAGTGAAACAGATCCATGATGGAGGTCTCATCCTTCAAACACTACTCATGGGAATGATGCTACCACCAACAGTCTCGGGTGTTAGCAAGGGTTTTGTGGAGAAAGCAGCAGGAACACTTGGCATTTATAAAAATCTCCCAAAGTCCACACATTGCTTATTAATATTTCCATATTTATACACTCTGTAACCTACTATGCAAAATTCTAGTAGCTTCAAGCATCATCTAAAGGCAACAGGTTTGGAAGAAAGAGCCCACCTAAAGTGTTTCCTGAACCTATTAGCACATAGAATATGTTTTAATCAGGAAAAGGGATGTTAAAACTTATTGATGTCAAATCCAAGTAAATTTATACAGATAAAAAGAGTCAATAGACCTGGGAAAATACTTGAAAATAATTATTTTATCACCTTGCAGACTATTTCTGCTATGTATCAGCCTTTAAAATAATAAAAATGTTACATGAGAGTCAGCCTTTAATCCAAAGCTCTCTGCATGTGTGAACCGAAGACTTTGAACACTTGCTCTCTTTTTGTGGATATGAAAGGGTGATATGTGGGCTTTGATCTTTTAATAACTCTGCTTAAGAGGGTTTAACTGTATGAATTAATCGTCAGGGCTTCTGAAAAGCATTAATTAATTCCACTCCGGCAATTATTATTATTATATAACCACATTACATAAGCCAGGGCATCCAAACTTTGCATTCATCTGGTGACTTGTGTGGAAATCTCGGGAGCTGCTCTGCATGACAAGGAGCAGAAAGCCCTGCACAATACGGTTGGACACTTAACAAGTGGAACGCTCAAATCGCATTACCGCAAAAGTAACAATTTAGGGGGACGCCCTCAAAAATTTAGCGGGAGTAATTAAAGGAAACTGAAATATGACTCTTTTTCATTTTCTTTGAACTGAGTGAGTTAGCACGATATCCTTTGTGTTTTTCAGACAGTATTAATTTTCAGGACTGTAAGGGGGGAAGGCCTGCAGGGCAAACTTGAAAAAGATTAGTCTAATTCAAGTCCTGTGTACAGAAGAGAGAGTTTTATCTGTCAGTTTGAAAGAGAACTTTAAAGAGGTTGTGATATGAAGCGGAATTATCACCACTATTAATTGCACAGGCATATTAAAAAGACCCTGGAAAGTGACCTCCTCTAATACAGAGAATGCATGGAGAAAAATATGTCTTAATCTTCTTTTCTGCGCCGAGATAAATGTCAAGTGTATCTATCACCTCAATTAACCATAGGAAAAAAGCTGTCAAAATCTAATTCTTTTTTTGACAAGGCGTTTATTCTGAAACCAGCAGAGGGAGAAACAGGCACTTGTAGTAGAAAGAGATGAGTGTCAAAGGGTTCTGAAACACATGGTGAGTTTTCCATGTGCGAAATGCTGATTAGAACCATGGTAAATCAGTGCTAGTGTGTTCTGGGTTTGTTGCCTGAGCTACAGAAAACTGAGGGCTTTGTGGCATGGTTTACTTCAGCACTGAGGTTACATTAACAAAGGAACATTTTTCAGCTACAGCACCATGCAAAATGCAAAAGATCTGGTGAAATGAAAGGACCTGAGCTTCAGGAACATTTAAGGCTATTTTACAGAATATTGTAAAACATATTTGTTGTGATAGTTTATTTGCTCTTTTTTTTTTTTCCTTTAAATGGAAATGAAACCTTTTTGTACCTTCCCCTGTTACATCCATGTGATTTCCTCAGGGTATTAGGATAAATTCACCTCTCATTAGCTTGATTCACACAAAAAGTTTTGTTCTGCTACCCATGAATTTTGCAGAAGACCAATAGAAGGCATTGCAGAAAACTGATATTTACACATCTTTCATAACTGAGCTTTGGAAGCAAAATGACTGACCTACTAATAAAACTTTCATATTACCAGCAGCTTGAAAGAATCCTGTCATGCAATTGATACAACCAAACATTGCTTCAGTGAGAAACCATGCAGAAGAGGAAAGCTGCCTATTTAAAGCTGTGCATTTAAAAAAAAAAAAAAAAAAAAAAAAAAAGGCAATTTGAGTTCATGAGAGTGTCTTAAAATCATCCAGATTTCTTTGTTTTCAGAATCTGATGTGTGCATTCAGGTGTTTGAGACTTCTGCCTAAAACAAGAGAGTTTGAGCTGGTTTTGGAGTCACAGGAAACTTCTTGTGCAAATTCTTGTATGAATTTTAAGGAAAAAAACAAATGTCTTTAAGAACTGAGATGGAAATGCAGTAAAGATCTGGAGTTTTCCAGCCTCCAGTGCTAAATCATGCCATATTTATCAGGAAGAGCTGAGTCTCAGGGCAGTGTGTGATGTCCTTTGCCACCACCCCTTTTCCAGGAACGAGCGACGCCCAGAAAAGGCTGGATCTGCACACCACAAACATACGTGACCCACGGTGTTTGTCAGAAGAGAGAGGTGCACTCAAGGATTAAATCAATTGCATCTCACAGAAAGGACAGGCTTCCCTGGGGAAAGCTCTGGGATTGCTTGTCAGCTGTAGCACGACTGAAAAACAACGGATCAGTCCTCTGCTTGTTGATGTTGTCACATGCTTCTGAATTCAACAGCACTTTGTCATCTCGTGTCACAACTGGCTCCCTCTTTCCTTAAGATTCATGCAAATAACAAATCCTAAGAGTGTATTAATACAAACAGGAGTCCTCAAGCAGGTGCCTACTCCACCTTTTTTTTTTTCTTCTTTCTTTTTGCTCCTGTTTTAAATATTACCCCAAAATTAACCTTGGCCAAGTCAGAATCATGTCAAGCATGTTCCTCTTCCAAGAATTCTGTTAATATGAGCAGTGGATAAGCCACACAGTCTTGCTGACCACAACAACAGCACGTGTATATCTGCTAATATAAAATTATTCAAAAATAAAAGTAACACAAATATTTCTGAAGAATGTAGATTCTGCAACCTGAATTATTTCTAGAAAGTTCAACAAAGCAAACAACCCTTGTGCAAATATTAATTGTAAAATAGAGGATTTTAGGCAACAAACAGACTTTGAGAAATTTTCTCGTTGCTCTTTTTTAAGCTCAGCCAAAGGAATTTGGATAGAAAAGTCTTGGTGTACTGGATAATTATATGAATTAAGTATAAGACGATCAAGCATGTATAAACATGTATTTACTCTTGCATAATCATTCTCATTCAACAGTCTCCTATTTTCTAAGGTGCAAACACTCTGGAGCACTCAGTTAAAACCAGCAACAGCAGAGAGTCACTCTCCCATTTCCCACACATTGCATCAGCTGTGCCAAGAATAAAACAAAATAAAACCCAACCAAACCAGCCCAAGAACCTGGAAGTCTCTTTAAATTCCAAGAAAGAAAAGTGCTATGCAATGAAACTTTAATAACACATTCTATATTAGATCTAATTTGCATACAGCAAAGGACCTACTTAGCCTCAGCAGCAGAGAGTTCAAATTTGATCAATCCTGCTTTGGATTGCAGACTAACCCTCCTTTAAACAGATCTCTTGTGAGGTCCATGTGCTGAGCTCGTCTGGCTCACCCAATGCTCCGCAGTTCCTGGCTCCCAGGATTTCTGTAGGTATCAGAACAGGGAGCTTGTCCTTCAAGGACAACAGGAGCTGCAGGAGGCATTTGGGTGTCTGTAAAAAAAAAACCCATTGAGGTGCTCAGTAGGCACAGACAGGACACAGCTGGTAGAGGTGTGGCACAGATTTCTGCCATGAGAGAAGGAGAAATGAAAGGTACAGAAATGCAAACCCACCAGGGCTGTTGGCATAAGCCCAAGCACTGCACACTCATCAGCAGGCCTGTGTGACTCTGCAGGTGATGGTGCAGGAGCAGGGGAAGACCACACAGCAGAGAAGTTACCCTGCAGATCTGAGGATCTTGCATCTGGTCAGCACATCCTGTGCTAGGAACAAGAACTTGAGCCACAGCTGCTCTTTGGTTCTGGTGCACATGCTGAGAATTCATCCAAAACAGCTCAAGGTTCTATCCAGACAGAAGAATATTTTCTTCCTTAAACCAGCTAAGGTCCTGATCTCTCTGATTCCTGCCATTGTGTATTTCTTTGCCCTTTTTACCCCTCCTTTCCTGGAGCTACACTTGCACTTAAGAAAATTCTTTGGAAATAGGTTTCCATTATCTAATCAGGGCACATACTCAGGTCCACTCATTGCTCATTTCAGATCATCGTGTAACAACTCCACTGGCGCTGGCACTCATTTTAAGGTAGCAAGAGGGACACTGGACAGTTCAGCCACTGCCCTTGTGTCCCTGTCTGAGCTACAGCCCTCATCTGGCAGGCCACCAAACAGCTTGTCTGGAGCTGGAGTTTCTCACCCACTCCATCAGCCAATTTTGCTGAAGTCAATTTTCATTCCTGACACATGCTTTACCCAGCTATCCAGTGCCTGAGCAGGAACAGAGCAAAACCTCTGTATTCTGTCTGTTTTGAGGCACCTGAGGCACTGACAGGATTTAATTCACATGTGAATAGCGGCATCATAATACAGGACTGACTCACTCCAAACTCTTTTGAATAGAACTTCATAAAGCTCACTTGCATTCAAATCCTGAAGCTTTCCTCTTGTTTAAAAAAAAGTTTTCTCTTAAAGGGAATTTCATAAGGTTGTGGTGTTTGGACCTCTCCATGCTGAGAAAGAGATAAGACCTCAGATTTTAAAAACAGTATCCATATGATTTCATGAGCCAAGGGAGCTGGAACCGATACCAAGGCTCTCTGAGGGGATTCCTTGGGAAATAAGGAGAACAACGGCCCTTAACTGCAAGGGCTAGGGCAGAGGGAGCATTTTTGGAACCTGACCTGCACCCTGCCATCCAAATCCTCTGTTTGAAGGATCTTCGCTGTGGGGAACTTGAACACTGCAAAGAACAATTCTCAGCTAGAAAAACCTGGTGGTTCTGCCACCAGCACAATTCTGTCATATCCCAAGATTAATATAACACAGAAATAAAAAGATTTAACTAGCCCTTTTTATTCAAATGCCTCTAATCAGTTTCTAGTTAAAACTAGTAAATATTAGGCAATTGTTTTCTTTCACTGAAGATAAAACAAAATAAAAGTCCCATCTGAAATGTGCAGTGTTTGCCCTGCCCATTTTTGGTTTTGTGTCCTGAATTGGAATATATAAGGGGTAATAGAGATACAATCAGGATCAGCAACCCAATAAAACTTTACAGTGAACAGGAAAGCATGACAATTAGTTATAAATATTTGCAGAAACTGAAAAGAGCAGATGCACAATCAAATAATCCAGAGGATGTGTGTACACTTGCCTCTAAAAGAAAACATTTCTGTCCCAACTTCAAAAAATAATAAGACAAATAGAATGCTTTCATCAGCTGGATAGCTCCTTCAGCAGTCTGAGTTTGTAGCCAAAATAAAAATTATTAGGGACAATATCTTTGTAGAAAGAAGCTTCAAAGAATATTCTTGTCATTGTAGACTTGAAGGTGAGTTTGGCTAAAGAGACAATATAGCCTGCATTGATAAATACTTATATAATATGGCCATAAAAGTAACTGTCTTGAACCCAAAAAGCAGAAAAATCAGGTGAGATTGTACTGGCATCATGTCAGGCATCCACACTGACACCAGCTCTGTTCCCTGAGAGGCTGGGCCCCTGACTTGGGCAGATATCCCCAGTTCATGTGTCTGCATCACTCCACTTTTTCCTCTAATATGGTTTTGCAGAGCCGTGCCAGTTCCTACTGAGTGTGAGAAGATTCACAGAGTGTGAAATCTTGCAAACTAAATGAGCCACAGGAACAGTTTGCACAAATCCCATACGATCAGCGTGGTAACCCAGTCACCTAGTATGTTATTTCCATTATTAGCAGTAGCAATTATTCAGGCACAGACATGACAGAATAAACCCCTTGCTCCGAGCATTTGTGTGGCGCCGGCTCTGAAAAAAGGATTATTATGTTTTTCCACGCACAAAGGACAACTGTATGCTAATGTCCCCCCCTTCCCCTCACTAAGCTGCAGGGAAAGAGGCTTGTCAGGCTCCTGGACAGCTCACACTAATGCAGGGAGGCTCTCTCATGCAGGCATGCTGCAGAAAATGAGCTGAGGCATCCTGAGTGCTTCCCCTGGCGGCTGGGAGGGAGGAACCTGGCAGAGAGGGGCAGCCCCAGGCTGGGGCACAGCGCTGAGCAAAGGGGTCTGAGGGGAGTTTTCTGCCTCCCCTCACTGCCCAAGGATTTGCTCTCCAGCATGGGGAANGCCTGAGCAACCAGATTATTTCAGTTTATGTTTTTTTCTGTCCCTGACCTCACAGAATTTGGGCATTGCCACCTGAAGCTTTGCTAGGCTATAAAGGAAAGCAGTATTTCTAAGTCACGACCACACAGAAAACCTCACAGCAGACACTCATTAAAATGCACAGCAAAATAAAAGAATTTACCTAGAGGAAGACAAAAGAATGGAAGAACTGTTAATTAAAAAATGCCCTATTTCTGAAGAAACGATCAAGTGAGAAATTGCATTTTCACGAAGGAGATGACTGTCCCTTGACAAACATGTTGAAACAGGTTTTAGTTCTACTTCATTTATAGCTACCTTCAGACAGAGCACTGTGTGTAGCTAACAAGCACAAGTTGCTTTGATGGTTTTGCTTTTGCATTTTGGATTCTGGTTTTTTTAAGGGGTTGGGGGTATTCTGCATTAGGAATTTTCAGGGGTCATCTTGGTTGGCATTCTTCTAAGAACTGTAATTTGGATTTGGTTTTTGTTTGGTTTTTTTGTTGTTTTTTTTTTTTTTTTAATTAAACTAAACATGATGCCCCATTAATTTTTTTTCCATTAAATTTAGAAGAGGAAGAAAAGAAAATCACACCCTATTCTAACACTGAAACATTTGTCTTCCCAAACATAGGCATTCGTTTGGCTAAGTAAAGATGTCCTGTTTGCAATCAAAATCAGAGTTGACAATGACAAGAGAAGTAGAAGGTGTGGGACAGGAAACCTTTGACAATCCATCACCATCTGCTCAAATTTTATGAAAAAAAAAAAAAAAATCTGTGCAACTGAACCTTGAGGAAACCATATGAGAAGACTTTCTAATCCTTTAGAACAAAGATGAAAAACACTGATTAAAATTCCTTATGAGTCCCAGTACGCTCATTTTCAACCCACCAGTTTGAGCAAGTTTTGCAGAAACACTTGGCATAAAACCTTTGAACCTATTACAGATCAAGTGTGAGAAAAACTGTGGGTTTATCCCTGAAGCTGAGAACTCAAGTAGCTCGGTACCAGGTGAGTGCAATACCACTATTTAAGATGAGCTTTATCAAGGTAGCTTCAAGATTTACCCCTCTTAGGGTGGCATTTAAATATTAAAAGAAAGTAATGAGTGCAGCAGCAATGGTTATTTTGGGGTTCCTGTTGTGCTTGTGCTATCCCTTTGGCACTAACACATCCCTTCCATATTCATGGATACACCACTGCGGACACACCACAGATTGGTGGCTCAGGAGGAGTCCTTGTGAGCCACGAACAAGTGAGCTCCTCTTTCTCCCCTCTCTGTAATGCTCACTCAATTAGGTTTCCCTGTTGATACCCTGAGAAAATATGATGCAGGGATTGAAGGTGATCTCAGTGATGGCATCAATACTTTTAATGTAATGAATATGAGCAGTGAACTAATCTAAAATTAATGTCAGTTTTCTGGGAGTTTCTGCTTTTTGAAAATCAAAACTTCTCCTCTCTTTTTTTTATAAATAAGGTTCAGGGGCCAGCCTTTATTTCTTTTTTTTCTGATTCATGTAAGGCACAGCTGGCAGAGGGGCAGGCACATAGACCTGACCCGGGTAGGACCAAGCACACACAGATCTGAGGGGAAATCCCACAGCTCCATTCATCCTGTGGAGAGCTCTCCCTGCCTCCAAAGACCCACGTTTACCTCTGGGAAGGGACTGGAGCATACAGGGAGGAGCAGGAATCATGCTGCAGACACCACCACCCCAAAAAAGCCTCGAAACCACAGCTGTGATGGCAGTCCCTTTGCTGCATCATTCAATTTCATAGGATCTTGAGTTCTGCTCCATTGCATGTCCTAAATTGAGCTCTAATGCTGAAATGTCTTGATTCATCTTTTATATCTGGAGATGATTATACATTGCTTTAACCAGCCTTGCAAAGTAGCTCCAATCTAAACAAAGAACATCAGAAAGATCAAAGAAAGATCAGAAAGAGTTTTTCAGTGGTTGAATAAGAAATAGACAAATAACATGCTTTAAACATTTTTGGAAGAGGCTCAGTCTTTCCTGTAATTTTACAGACATTGTTCAAGAGAGATAAAAATTATCCTTGGACAGAAGATTCTTAATTAAGACTGCAAGATTTAACTTTCTCCCTAAAAGAGATGTGCTCCAGTCATCCTTCACTGGGCTTGGTAAAAAGTTTTTCAATCTAACTGCATTTTAGGTCAAGATGAAGTAAACCAGCTGAAAGTGATCCTCTCCTGCTTTCATATCTATGTCTCCAAAATCTAGAAGCTTTTATTTAGTTCACTTGGAATCAAATTATCAGGAAGCAATTAGCCTTCTTAAAATGGAAAAAGGCTACATCATGCTCACTTATTTTTAATACCTCTTATCATATACAACAGGGAATAGTGAGGATAAAGGGAGAAAAAATATCACCGCTCACAAAGAAAAGTATTCATTAGGCAGATACACAATTCACCTCAGAGAAACCCTCTGCTGCTGCCACCTCATATTTTGCTGAGCTCTGAATTTATACACACTGTTAAAATGGGGTTTTTTTGGAAATTGGTGCCCTGCTAGACTCCTTCCAGCCTCGAGGTCTCTCAGAGCACAAAAGGCTGTCACTGGATTACTCTATATCTTATTTCATACCGATGAGCCTTTGCAAGGCAGGACTTGTTCATCCTCAGCATTACAGGAACTCAGAGTAAAGGAGGCACACACAGACACTCAGAGATGGGACAACTAACACTGGCCTCTGCTGGCCTGTGCAGAAACTGGCCAGGCTCTGAAATGGGAATTTCTGAGACAGGACCATTCCTTCCTCTGAGAAGAGCCTACCCAGAGTGCCTGGGGCTGTGGTGTTTATTAATCACCTGCCATCCAGGACTGAACAGCCCAAGAAACCTTGAGCTCAAGATTTCCCAGGTTTTCTCAGGCCAGCCAAGTCACAGGCATTGTTTAACCTCTCCCCACTGCAGGACCAGCCTGGCCTCCCAGCTCTGAGTACCAGGTGCACTTTTGCTCAGAGTCGAGATACCTCAGTCTGCATCAGGCAGTTCTGCTACAAACCCTTCCAGGGCTGGGCTTCGGGGTGAAATCTGCCATTTTCCTCTGCAGTCTAAAATGCAGGGATGCTCAGCAGTGTGCAGCCAGCAAGGATCCCGAGTGTTCCTGCTCCCAGCTCACAAGGATGCCCCCCTTCCCCAGGGAGCTGGGAGCAGCATTGCCATCCCCTGTAGCACCAGAACAGCCTCAGAGAGTAAAAGCATATGCTTGCCCAGCTTTAACGCCCAATTTTAGGTAGAGGGAGGTTTTGCACCAGCAATGACTTAGAGAAAACTAGGAAAAGTTTTTGGAACTCATCAGAGTGCTCTGGAGAAAGTGCTGGGAAGGCTCCCTGTTTCCATTCAGACTTCTGAATGGAAATGTCTTTGGCCTGTGTGCATGGCTTTCACCTCCCCTTGGCAACTCCCAGATAAGCAGCCTTGCCCTGCTGTTTTTTTGAGTCCACCAGTGCAGTTGCAGATCCCTGATACCCCCTATTTTTTCAGGGGAAGAAGAAGTCTCCATAAGCTGCCTCCTGCCAACCAGAGAGGAAGAAATTTACCAAGGGCCTCGGTAAGCAGTGCCCCAGGTAATTCAGGCTGTCCAGAGCTTTGCGGTTTGGATTTATTGTATCTTTTGTGCCCAGCAATGGCCAATGCCCTCGCTCAGCTTCCCAACAGCTGGGTAAGAATTAGTCTCAACATTTACTATTTATTTCAATATTTACTATTAATTTCTTTAAAACAAGAGGCAGGCTCCTCTTTTGCAAAGATCAGGTGAGAACACAGTCAGACAGCGGGGGCTGGCTGGGACAGAGCTCCAGACCACCAGAGTGGTTCTCCTGGTGCTTCTCTCAGACCAGCCACAGTTCCCTCATGCCCTCATTGCTACAGGCACAGCTCAGCACCAGCACAGCCACCTGGCAGCTCACAGGAGGGCCAGATCCCACACATGGGCTTCCCAGGCACAGCTTGGATCAGAGGCATTCATCCTTCTGCTGCACTGACAACACCCAACAGGCAGCCACACAACATCCTCATTGTTCATCCAGGAAAAAAACAACCTCAGAGTGGCCACAAAAGGACAAAAAAATACGTATGGGCACTCATGGCCCAACATGTGCTTTGTCTGGCCAGCGATGCTGCCAGGAAAGATGTGGCACTTGGCCAAAAAGCCTCAGCACAGGAACAAAGCACACTGAAAGCTCAGTGATGAGGTGCAGAAAGGGTCCCGGGTGCTGGTGATGATGCGAGGGAGGGTGGTGAAGAACGGCCCTGCCCATCTGCACAGGCCTGGGGACACGACTGGGGGACAGGCAGAGTGGCCAGAGGGACAGGCCAGGCTTTCAGCACCTCATCAGGGCTGCTCCCAAAGCGCTGCCTGACAACTGTCAAGCGGCACCGCACCGTAGGAGTTATAAAGACATTTTCAAAGGACAATAATGAAGTAGCTCTGTGAATTGCTAGGAAGAGCTCTGCTCAAGCATGAGGGACTTGGCAGGGAATAAAGCGTGGAGACAAAAATATAAAAAGCAGGTGGTGAAAATAAACCCCTTCCTCCTCCTACCGAGGAGATCTCATCCTGAATTTTCAAGGAGATAGCAAGTAGCTGAAGTGAGGGGCTGCTGACAGAGGAGCCTGTATATGGGGCATGCAGTAACCACAGAGCTGTTGGGCTATGGGACTTGTTTAGGTCACTGGGAGTGCCCCAGTTAAAACCACTGGATTTTAGCACTTCTGTTAGCACTTAATATCAAAGGATGAACTCTGGATTGATGGGAGAAGTTCAGCCTGCATGAGTGCCTCATGTTTGTGGGCTACTAAAATTGCCTTTACAAAAAGACCCAGAGGCTTTTCTGTCCTGCATTTCAAAACCTTCCTCAAGCAGCATTTGGAGATATTCCCAGCCTTCCTCATTCCCCTTTCCTCACCCTCCCAGTGAGTGAGCTCTGATCTTTGCCTGAGCTCCACCACGGGCAGGTCTGTGCCTCGGACCCTGACTGGCTGCACCTGCTGCTTTTTTGAGGGTGATCTGGGAGCCAGCACACCCACTGCCCACAGCAGCTCAGTGTCACTGCAGCCATGCCATCACTGTGGTGTCCTGCAGCTCAGTGCCCCTGCCAGGATTCCATCTGCCCCTGCTGTTCCCTGATGTATTCTCACCTGCATGGCACCTCTGGGAGCACAGCAAAAATCCACAGACTTGTGGTCCCATGGATGGGCGGCATGCGTTGGATGAGGAACAAAAGCATGTCGGTACCCCAGGAATACTCACAGTACAACCAAATGAAATAATAGTAAGAATTTAAAAGTCAAGCCACAAACAGCTATTTTCTGTATTGTCTAGAAAGGCAAATGCAGTGGCTGCAGCCATAAACCCCTTCCCTGCACTCCCCGTGAGGAATGGGCTGGTACAGCTGACACTTCATTAGTCATCCATTAAATACTTTCTACTATTACAGCCCAAGGTGAGCCAGAGCCAGTGATCTAGAGTTTAGCAGATTAAAAGCACTCTCAGTTCCTGTAACCATTCTGTTCTGCAGTAGTTTAATTTCTCTAGGCTATCATCAACACATAAACCATTTTTGTAATCGTATTTGTTTCTTCTATTTTCTATATGCAAGCTTTCATTAAAGTCTTGCTTTCATTTTCTCAATCATATCTTTTTCAGGCTATTTTTTTTTTTCTTTTTGCTAAATTTACTGAAGGAAAAACCTTATGCAGGTGTATAACCAGCAACCCATAAATTTTCTATATAAATGCAGTTTATAATGTGAGTAAAAAAAAATAGCCCAGTCATGTCAAGCTGCTTTAGAGATGTAAATGGATCAAAGTATTAAAACACTTACATGAACTTGAATATGTAAGTCTAGCCAAAATATCCAGTGAAAGAAAGCTTTTTCTGATAAATATTAGTTTGATGAAAATCTTATAGCAGTTTCACTTGGGATTATAGATTGGGGTTTTTTTCCTACAAGTCTTGTCAAGAAGTGCCTGCCTAATAGTCTCTTCTGATTGAGGTTTTAATCCTCTTGAAATTCATGTACTGCTTCTGAAGGCAATTCAGCACCTGAAACTGCTCAAATGCTTCTCAGGGGAAAACAGGAGTCAGTCAGTCCACGACACCTTTCACAAAAAAAAAAAAAAAGTAATATTTACTGGCAGCAAAAAAAATTGCAAAGCAAACATCGGTGTGTTCATGTGTGTGCATACACTATGGATATAAATAGATGTGTACATATACAAAATAGAAAAATATCTCATGAATCACTTGAAAGTCAAAATGAAATGTCACCCTAAGAGTCTAGGTAGCTGGGGTTTAAGATAGTCTGCACTCAGATCCTGAGTACATCACATCCTAAAGGATCTGTGCTTTCTGGTTGCAAAACGCTGCACCTGCAGACATTTTGAATGAAAAAAAAAAAAACAACTGTTTATGTCAGGAAAAAGTGTTCCAGAGCTGCCACTGACTGTAAGGACACATGGAGAGGAGTTAATATGCAGGAACACAGAGGTGAAGCAGGAATATTCTGCCTTGCCAGCCCATCAGGACAGGTTGAACTACGCAAAGCAAAACTGGAGATTCTGGACATCTGGAAGCATCACCTCGGCCATGGGATGAGTGCTCTCACAGAGAAGAAACCCAGAGCTATTCAAGTTCCTGCAATGACAGACTGACATGGTGATGTGCAGTCCCTTGACTCCTTCCACCCAGATTTCAGCCCATTCCAGAATAGTTCTTCAACCAGTCTGTCTTTGTGATAGGAAAGTCAGCCAGTAAACACAAGATCAGTTTGGAGCAAAATGGACAAAATAAAGATGGGGGAAGAGAGCAGAGTGCACAAATCCACCTTACAGAAAGGAAATTAAATGAGAGTAAGGAGCACTTAAGGGACCTGCCCCATCAGCAAAACTTGTCTATGAATGACCTGAGAATTAAATCACACATTCAATCCTGTAAGCCACAAGCCATTCTCTTATTGAGACAGCCAGAACTCCTTCTAAGGAGAATGATGGATTTTCTGAACAGAAGCAAAACTCAGACATTTCTGTAGATTAGGTTACTTCTGAATATTAAAGCCATATGATTAGATCCTTCCTAATGAGGATTTAACTGTTTAGAAAAGCAAAATAAGTTTTCAGGAAAAGTATGGTGGTATTCAGTGCAAAACAGATACAACAAAATAATGTTTTAGACATCTAAAGCTCCCTGTGTGATGGACACTGATAAGGGTTTGCCTTCCTTTTATTTTTCACAAGCATTTGGGGAGTCTTCATAAAGCTGGATTAAGTTTCTAACCTCTAAAGCTACTGGATTCTGTGCATTTGAACTGATCAACAAAGGTTGACTGCAATTTTTGGGGGTGACAGAATCCCGTAGAACTGAAATAAGTTTGTTTTTATATAAGCACACACATTATTTCAGGAAAACATTGTTTTTATTCTGTATCTCTTACAAACCTTAGTTTCATTTCCTTTTTTCAGTTTTATCACATCACTCCAAAATTAATAGAGAATCCCTTAATGTGGTTTTCATGCGAACTACTAAGGGGAAATAAACTTTACAATGGCATTTAAAATATAATCCAATTTTAAGCATTAACTTGGCCAATCCAGCATATAAATTCTAGATTAATTGATACCAATTTACATATTAGTGTTGAATTCTGGCTTGACAGCCTCCAGGGATGTTTCAGAATCTTGCCATGCTTCATTGATCATAAACTGATATCCTGTATCAGTGAATATAATCAGAATGAGTGTATAAACTTACAATGGCAAAGCTGTTGCACGGCGGGCAAACAGAAGTTGTTAGAGACAGTTTGTACCAATTAAAAAAAGTTCAGCCAGTTAACTAAATACCTGAGGCAATCTTTCAGCCTTCAAAGTTGGAGAAAATGTCTGTTTCAGCAGCAAAGAGTAATTATATCCAGCCTGTGAGTGGCAGCTGAGTTTACAGAAAGGTTAAGAAAGCCCTATAGGTCAGCACAGCCAAATAACACCGAGGTGCCCGTGCCGAGGGAGCTCAGGAGAAAACAGTAATTGGGGAGCAGAAATGTCAACATTTCAGCCCAGTCCTTACCATTTTCATTGGGTTGGAAGAGAATGTTCGGTGCCCAGCTTCCAAACAGCTCTTGCAAAGCAAGACAAACTGTGTTCAGAAGGGGATGTTCCATTTTCCTGGGCAGTCTGCTTCTCCCAGCCTTCCGACCGCAGTGGTTATGGCACAAGTTATTGAGTTTGGAAATCTTGTGCAGCAAAGAGTTGTTTCCCTGAATCCTCACCATATTTTTCAGGCTTTAATAACAGGTAAAAGCTGTTCTTGAAAGTCCTTAAGAAAATGGTGGAGAGATTCAGAAAAATATGTCTGGAGGCCATATGAATACTATTTATTAATTCAGATGAAGCCTTTGATATTGTCATATCATTGTTTTATAGTTTTACACCACAGGAAAAGGCTGTGCACCCACATGAGATTTCAGAAAGAACAGTTGTCCCATTGAGCAGGTGATAAAACCACAATTCCAGCCCCAAGGTATTCTTGCCATCCCATCCAAGAGAAGGCAGGGGCTGGCACAGTAATGTCAACATTTGTCCTAATATTGCTCAGTAAGCGAAGCACAGCATGCAATATTCCCTCTCCCCTCTCATAATTGCTATGTTCACAAAAGGGGACAAGTCTTGCTAGATAACCCTGCTGTCCCACACAGGGCAAGAGGGGAGAAGCGTGGAGTGACTAAAAGCACAACTTATGGCAGAAAAAAAGAAAAAGAAGAAACAGCCTCTTAGGCTCAAAGAGCAGTAGTTAATTTGAAAAATCTTCAATGCGCTCTCTGCACCAAGACGGACAGAAAATCACAACTCCTTTCTGAGCTCATAGGATAGATTCAGCCTAAAAAAACCCCAAAAGAACAAAACAAAACAAGAAAAAAAAAAAAAGGAAGGAAAGTGTTACCATATTATTCTGATAATTTAAGGACCTCTGTAGCACTGTCTGGGACTCTGAGCTCAACTGATTTACTGCTCTCAAAGCAGGCAGGGGAGAAGGCACCCTCACGTTAGATGAAGACATTAAGTGAGGAAATTGCTCTTATAGGAGTGAATTAAATTTCATTGATCTAATTTCCTGACAGACATACCAGCAGTGAACAGTTTACTAACTGTGGGTTCCTCCTTTGCCAGGTATCCCCTCCTTATGCTTTTACTGCAGGAGCAGAAAAATACAACTAAGGAATGGAGGAAATACTTAACATTTCTCTCAAATCACCAATTAGTGTTCCTCTGGCGTAAAAGCTGTCTTGTGCTGTTCAGCCTTCAAAAAAAGATTTGTTGAATGCAAGTACAAGGGTGGCAAATGCTGCTGGATTCAATTCCTTTAACAAAATATTGCATTTCTTTCTCTTTTTTGTTGGGCCTTTTAAAATGCTTTGAGGGTAACCCCAGGAGTTTTACATCAATATTTAGCTGTGAAAATAGACAGTAACAGCAAATATAAGACTTCATGATCCTTACCACTTCTTCCCTAAGGAAAATTTTTATCACTGTTTTGCCCAAATAACAGAAATATTTCTTTCCTGGCTCTACATCCAGATGCAAAAAATTGGAGTTTGGGCAGAAATAAGCAGCTTTATTTAATAGATATAAGATTCACATGTCATATCTTGACCAAAAATAGGGTTGATATTCAATAGCAAACATCTTAATTGCTATTTCCAGCTAGGATCAGGTTCCCAACTAGAGTACAGCATATTTTGATCCATGAATAGAAATATTTGAAGAAAAGATTCAACTCTCCCAACAAACAACCTTCAAATACAGCACAAATTCACTGGACATAAGCAAAAGAAAAACATTCCTTCACTTTCAGGTTTTTTTACCCATAAATGCTGACACACAACATTAGAGCAGAGGTTTATTTTAAATTCTCTGGTCTTGGATGTTAAAAAGAAATAAATATAAAATAATCAGATGTCTGGTTTATTTATTGCATTTCTAGCTAAACATTTTTAAAATAAAAGATGTAAAATCTAGCTCAGGTACACCATTATTACAATAGTGTAAGTTAATCAAACAGCATCACAGATTCTATTTTATATCACCATTTTTGAATGGTCACCCTTCTAGTGGAGGCACAAGGTTTGATCTTCGTTGAAAGGCTGGGTCTTGCTGAGCTTTCATCTTTCCAGCCCTCCATAATTTTTTTGGTATGAAATTTCAATTGACTTAATTTCACAGGTTCATAGAATCATTTGGGTTTGAAAAGACTTTTGAGATCATGGAGCACAGCCCTCACCCTCACACTGCCCAGGCCAGCACCAAACCATTCCCTGAGCACCACACCCACAATTCTTTCAAATCCCTGCAGCATGGGGACCCAGCCACTGTCCTGGGCAGCCCCTCCCAGGGTTTGACAAACTTCTCATTTAATAAGGTTTTTTTCTAATCACCAATCTAAACATCCCCTGGATCAGCCTTGAGGCCATTTCCACTTGTCTGGTTGTTTGCTAATTTGGAGAAGAGACCATCATACACCTCACCATAATTTGCTTCCAGGTGTTAGAGTGCATGGGGCAGAAGCCTCTTGGAGTCTATCTCTTCCACAGAAAGAGAAAAGAATGCAGATATTGAATTAGAGAGAATTGCAGCTATTCAGCACTGAAAAGAACTCAAATAAATGTCCACCATGGCAGTACCCTATCCTGGAAGAATAAATCACTATTTTCCAATTTATTCCTATAATACAACAATTAAAACTTCATCTCTCCTCCCCACACGGATCTGGCAATAATTTATTAACACTGTTTTGAATATAAGTGTGCAAAACACTTTAAATACTGTGAGATAACTTTCTATTCCAACATTAGGTGAAGTTGTTTTATTTATTGTGCTCCCTCTTCCTAGCTGTGACATTTAAAACAAATCAGGACTCTATCAGACAGCAGCTCCAAGTCAGCCAATGACAGAACGAGAGTGAATCTTGAAGCACAGCTCCCTTCTCATTAACTCCTAATCACTGAAAATATCTAATTGCAGTGCACATTGGGTAACAGAGGTTTTCTTTTCAGTACACCATTATTCTAAGAAATTCAGATACTATGGAACCGTATTTGGGAAAATTAGGTTTTGGAAATCTCTATCCCTTGAATAGAAATTCCCTGTGTGTCATGGACTCCAGAACTCATCACCTCCACATATCAAATCATATATCATAATCAAATCAGGATCATCCCCACAAATCAAATAATTTCTGAGATACAAACATCAGCCAGGCTGATGACAACTGCAAGAAGAAAGCTCAAAACCAATGGCCTTGTCAGGAGTAGAGGGAAGTAAAAAGGTGTTTTGGAGGCTGAAGAAGTTAGTCGTTCCCTTTCAATTTAAATAGCATGGGTAAAGATCCATCTCACAGCTTTTCTCTGTGTTTACTTCAGGTAACCAAGGCAATGCTTGAAGTGGTCCATACAAAATATGGATGTTTGAGGTTTGTTCATTACACGGCTTACATTTGCAAGTTAGTCATTGACATTCCACATGAATTTGGAAAATAGATGACACTTTTCCATAACCAAGCATTTCAAATGTGGGGACTTGCTGAAATTCCACACATTTTCCCATGTATTACTCTAGAAATGAAAGTTTTCCCCTCATGAATACTTCTGAAAGCAACTAGCTGTCTGGAAAAATATTTACTGGAAACCCAAGTCTCCCAGAAGTGTGGAAAGATGTTCACAGAGTTCAGCACTGGAAAATCTTCCCTAGGCTGATCCACATTTTCACCTAACAACAGAAAACAAAGAATACTTGACTGGTCAGAACAAAACCACAAGGGTTGGATTACCACCTACTCACACATCACATTGCACAGCAATAAAACAAATTAGGGCTGGTGAACTCCTGTGAGCACAACAATCAACTTACAAAATGAGTAAACTCAAAAATGGCTTCATTGAGCATTAACTGGGAATCCATCCCTACACCAGAAAATACACATATTCTTGAAGAATGTCTTATTTCTTTGTCCTAAGAACCCTTTGTAACAAATTGGCTAAAATGACCACATCTCTCTTTACAACAAGATGCATGGGGTGATAACTCTGGTCTCCAGCTCTCCCTCGCCCTCAACCAAGAACAATCCTGTTCAAATTAGTCAAATGGACCGAGTGGAAATGGGTGTGAGATCAATATCCGGTTCAAGAACTAATGAAACCTAGGAGAGAGTTTTTGTAGGGTCTTTTGTTTCCAAGGAAGAAGGCCACAGAGGAGAGGGAGTGGTTTATTAACTTGGCTCAGGTTCAGTCCCTCTTTCCCTTTAAAATGCCAATAGGAAAATTGAAGTGTCAAAGCACCACCAGTTTGCCAGTGTGGTTGAGGGATCCTTGCTGAAAAGTTGTTGTTTTTTGTTGGGGGGTAATAGTTGTGCAGTTATTTTTAGTAGAAACTCCAGAATTACACATTTTAAAATTAAAAAAAAAAAAAAATCTTAAGAAAATGTTGTCTAACTGGAGGATTTAAATACAGCTCTTGACAAAGATTTTATTGCATAGCATTGTCTTTAAGATTTATTTCACTTATTATCCCACCCTGATTTTTTAGTTGTAAATTCAATTAACATCCCCAAGTTAAGCCTGTCATAGTGTTTGGTGAGTGATCTCTCTTTGTCCTTAACCCACAAGGTTATATTTTGTTATATTTTCTTTCCCCTGTCCAGCTGCAGAGAGGAGGGACAGAGTGTGTTGTTTCTCTGTTTTTTGGGGGGACTTTTTCTTTTTGCTGTTTTTGTTGGGTTTTTTGGTTGGTTGGGTTTAAGTGAATAGCCTGTTACAATAAACACCTGAATTTTAAAACCCAACATTTTACATACATTTACTCCTCAAAATCCTGGCACCTGCTAACAAACTTTCAGGCTGACATTTTCAGAGAATACTTGTGCATGTCAAAGCTGGCCCTTGAAGAACCTGAAATTTCAAACAGGCTATAAAGTTTTTGTTTGCTTTTTAAATAAAATTCATTTTTAACAAAATACATTTGCACTCATCACAGAGTTATCACACAAATTTTACCCTTTGCCTAGAAACTGTATGGGTTCCACTGTCAACCTTCTCTACAGGGAACTGTAATTTAGTGTACAAGTTACATTGATATTCAAAACACTAAGATTTATGCTAAGTGTATGTATAATCTCTTGCAAAAGTATATATGTGCATAGACAATAAAAAGCAAATTAAAATGCTTCAGTTTTGTCTTTTAAAACACTCAAAAACACAGATGAAATCACACTCTGCCTGGAATCATCAGGCAACCATACTGAAAAATCCTTCTGCGGTGATCTGTGGTGCTCACCCCACGATCACTGCACACCTCTGGAAAAGCTCACTTCTCACGGCACGAGCACTCTCTGTTCCATTTTTCAGCTTTGAAAGGACACACATCCAAAAGTTCAATTTTCTCTGGTGAACCAACAACCAAACCACAAAAAGTCTCCCCACCAGAAAATAAAAAAAGCCATCACAGTGGTGCCTCTGAAATATCCAGAGATTACCAAAGTAAGCTGGCATTTATCCTCTCAGAGATGTTATTAATTTCTAGTTTGCATCTCTTTACCCTTGCACAGAGTGCATGGTTCAATACTTTTTTGTTTGTTTGTTTGTTTTCTTCCCAAGGGAATTATCATCATACAGCTTGTGAAAATAAATCTTGGACAATCACAGGCACACAACCTCTTTGCAGCACACATACATCATTATTTTCACATTCACAGACATGATATCTTGGAAAAACCAAAAAAACCTAAAGCGCTTGTTCCTTGCTTCCCCATAAAAGAAAACAGTGTACTCCCAACATCAGAATTTCCCATATGGGATTTCTTTTTTACTGGGCTCATATTTCCAAGGCAATGGTGCCTGCACTAAAGTACATTCTTCAAAACTAGGGAGCAACACTGGCAAAAAAAGGCAGAGAACCAAACTGCTTCTCTGTTGAACCATTCCTCCCTTCTTTTTGGTGTTCACAAGTCATAAAAGCCATCATAGCATTTTCACCAAAAGTTTCTCAACAAACAACTCTGCAAAAATTCATTTTTTCTTTAAAGAAAATGTATTTCATGGCTCTGTTTTAGTGGCATTCTAAACAGGAAGAGAAGTGGAATTTTCTTCTCCTGTAATAGCAGTAGGAGGTTTTACTTGTTTCTAATGAAAAACATTATCTTACCAGAGAGCTGAGTCTTCTCATTTTCATTTATATAGGAGATTGATTAACACTTAGCTAATTGGCACATGCAAATAAGGATTAGCTGGATTTGTTTTTCTTCACAGCCCAACGACTATAATTTAGATACTTATTTAGATTAAAATCTGTTATTTTTTGAAGGTAATTATCTGCCTGTTGTCAAAAATAACATAGCAAAATATATTACTAATTGTATTTTACACGTGTTTCAGAAAATAGTTAATTAACTTCACTAGAAAAGTAATCAAAAAAAA
>VWZN01006157.1:251-32883 GCA_013396955.1 Regulus satrapa | reverse complement strand
CTTCACAATATTGGAACCAGATCTTCTAATGAGAGAATAAACACACATTTCTCTGGTGAAGTGAAGTCAAATAAGTAGGAGATAACTTCAGAGGCACATCTGAAACCATGAAGATTTCCAGCAGAAAACACCTGCAATGACTAAAAATATTGGACTGCTATTGGAGGAGCTCATATGGATGCGAATAATTAATTTTAATTCTATGTATATTTTTCTATAATTTTAAATATATATATATAAAACTTAATATATTATGTATATTANGATATTATAGATTATTGTATATTATTATATTTTTAATATTTTATATATATAATAGTATTAATTTAATACTTGTCTCACATAACCAAAGTAGCTAAATCATGTACATGACACGAGAAAGATTTGAAATTCTACTATCATCTTGCAAGGTTTATCCTATCATATATATATATTAAAATATTTTAGTAGAGATTCTCATTAAGCACTAAGCAACAGACCAAAGCCAAGAGCTCACAAGACAATATTCAGAATTCAGAACAAGCAGCAGTGACTGGTAGGGCAGCAGCTGGAGCTGAGGAATGCAGCCTCTGATACATGATTTGAATGTTTCTGTGAGCTGCAGCTACCACCTCTCCAATTTTTCCTACAGCAAGTTCAGTGTACTGAAGCCCCCACACTTATTGAGGTGGCTGAGTTTATCCACCAGACAGGGAGTGGTGACCATAATGAAACCATTATGGAACTTGACTCAGCTTATTTCCTTCGCTCTTAATTCAACTCTCCATTCCTGCCCCACATCCTAGAAGGTAGTATAGCCTCTCAAACGAATCTCCACAGATTTTCCTCTGTGGTAGCAGGATCCAGGATGCTGCCATGGGCCTGTTTCTATCACAAACACAGCTGCTAAAAGTGTGTGTTCCACTGTCAGTGCTCACACACTGCTCACCACCCAACAGAGCCACACAAAGCAGCAACACCTTCACCAGTCCAGGACTCATTTCTCGCCCTCTCTGCCTCAAGCTGGAAGTTCCTCAGAAGGCTCAGATGGAGTAAACACTCCATGGATGCCCTTGGGGTGTTTGCTCACGTTCTCTGCTTTGGATCAAATCCAGCTACCTTGGCTATTTTTCTCTTTCATGGACAAGGGAAAGAACTGGATCATCATGTCCCATTTCCTGTGAAATAGCCCATCCAGAGCTAGCTGGGTGTGAGAATGTTCTTAGAGGAAAATGGACATCTAATAAAAGAAAGGCTGCATAAAATCAGGGCTTGCTCTGCTCCATTAATAGCTGGCTTGTCACTGCTGGGTACAGCTGAGTGGTTTGTGAGTTTCCCTGTAAAAACCATCCTGAGAATGAGGGTTTGTTAACAAGAAGTCATTCCTAGGTGAAAAACAACTGCACCTGCATTAAACAAGAAATCTGTTCCATGGGAGTCACTGAACAAAATATGTAACCTAACCAAGAATAGAGAGTTGATAGACAAGGAAAACACCTTTTACTGACCAACAGAGTAATGGGCAAGAAAACTGTTGCCCAATTGGAGTTATATACAAGGTCTGTGAAAACTGTATAAAAATGAGTTGTGTAAATAAAGAATGGACATTTCCTTGGTTCATATTGAACTCTGAGTGTCCAACTCCTGATCTTCTCAGCTGGGGGGGGTCCTCTCCTTTCTTATCCTCCGAAGGCCCAGGAGGGATGACATCAGGCTGTCCCCTGCCTGGTTGCATTCTGGATACCAGGATTGCATGCCCAGAAATCCTGAGGCGCATCAAGGAGGAATCAGCCCAGCTGTAGCCACACAAATTTTATTGACCACTTCCCTCTGTAGCTCCTGCAGAGTCTCTGTCATTGTACCTTTCCAACACCCTGCTAAAACCAGGTTTAAGCAAGGCAGCACCAAGATAACCAGTTCAAAGCTCCTCTCAGGTCTAAGCACATCATTGACATCAACTGAATTGCACTTCCTGAAACAGCTTCTGTCTTTCCTCCAGAGCCAGCATAATCACTCCCTACAGTGCTATTCCCACTTTAAAGGAACTGTGATTTTGTCACAAGATGTCACCTCCAAACACCTTCACGCAATAAAACATTAAAACTGGGGGGCACACTCTAAAGTAGAGGACTTCCCACTCAACCTCTGCACAGAATCAACAAATGCCCAAGTTAAATTTAAAATTTCTAAGTTGCAAGGGTACAGGGCAGACCAGAATCAAGCAAGCTCCACACCAAACAACTTGAAGAGTTTGCCAGGAATGCAGAAAAAAAATACGCACATGCTCCTTAAAGTCTAAAATAATTTAGAGGCTTTAACTAAAATGTCAGCATGTGTCAAGAAATATTAACTTATACAATACTGCACCATTTTGCTTGCCAGATAATATTATAGAAACTTGGCATTCTAAGTGCTTCATACTTTTCTAAGTGTTCTTACATGACTACAATAACTCAGCATGATTGAAACAGCAGTAAATTTTCCCCTGTTTAATTTTCACTTTCCATTTTATTCCACAACTGCTATGAGTGCTGTTATATTTGGTTACAATGCCAAAGCTACGGCGACTTAGATTAAGGATTCTTGTTTTCAAATACCCTGGCTAAACTGGTCTTTAAGGAGTTGAACACTTCAGCACCCGTTTAATCAAATAGCTCATAATTCTACACCACTAACTTCTATATACATAATCTTATATAAACCTCTGCATCCCTGCATGCCTTGAAAAATAAACATTAAGTCAACCACCCTTCTGAGGGTCTGAGTCCACAAGGACCTCGCTTTGACAAACACCTATTAGCACATCTAAGTTTTCAAAGGAACCAGCCCCAAGACCCAACAACATTTTTGGTGATTACTACAAGAATATTAAGATAGATTAGCGTCCTTTCTTTCAGCATAAATACAAGCCTGAGCCATCTGGACCTTAAAACCTGGCAAAGAGTGGACAGAATTATATTTAGATTTAAGAAAGATGTTCCATAACACTAAGAATTTGTGAACAAGCTTTGATCTAGGCAAATAGAACATAACAAAGTAGGATTTTTGTGGGTTTAAAAAAAATTTCAGGCACCACATAGAGGTCCCTGCAGTCCTATGCCAGACAGTAAGCATGCCATACAGAATTAGCCACCCATTTGCAAACATCCACTGCATTTTTAAGAGCACTTCATATGTTCTTCTCAATGCCAGCTTTGAAATGTTCTCCTGCCTTGGAGATGAGATGAGACGAGTGGGAACTGGCAGGGCAGCAATGCAGACTAAAAGAAAGCCCTGTCTTAGAAGGCAGAACTGGATTACAACAAATATCAGTGGTACAGACACCAAACTCCTGGTGGTTTACCAGGATGATCACTTGGAGAATCATGTTCTTTAAGCTTATTCAGAATTTATGCCTGTTTTTACTGGGATCCTGCATCCTGTGTCTGTATTTTAGCTCTTGTTAACTGCTATAAATTAAATTTATAAATTAATAGTTAAATAACTTGCTGGAAAACCCTTAGGAACACTAACCAGGTAACAGAGTTTATACCCTTTCCTAAGGGAATGGGAACGAAATACTAAATATTTTTATTTTGTCTTGGTTGTTAGATATTTATTCAGCTTTAAAACAGTGACATTCTAAAGGGTGATAGCAAGCCAAAGACAGCCAGAGACAGCTGTATTCAATCCCCATTTCAAAAATATACAGACTTAAATTCAATTGATTTTTTAAAGTATTTTTAATCTTCTTTCCAAAACATAGCACATAATTAGATGATGTATATTTGGTTTTTTAATAGAAAACACAATGAATTGATAGCCTGACCCAGAAATCAATATATTGTTATCTGAATTTTGCTTTCAAGCTGCCAACAGACAAGGGAAGACTGGAGATTAAGAAGGCAGAATTTCTCGGTGGCAGCATTTTATTTACCAGTAGAGGCAAGGATAAGAAGTCAGGGCTGGAAATTCCAGGAATGGGGGTAGGTAGGGCTGTGCAGGCTGCTCCAAACCTAGGGAAGCATCCTACATCCAGCACAGAATTTGATTCTGCCCAGCAGTGCATGGCACTTGGGCTAGAATTACATGTTCTCCAAGCTCCCTTCCAACCCAAACCACTATAAAATAAATAACCATGAACCAGAATTGGCATGGGATGGTGAAAAAACCTAATGAAAACAGATCTTTTTTCACCCTCATTTTTCCCAGTTAAAAAATGCACATTTTACAGTCCTGTAATTTTTCAATTCAAAAACAACAACAACAACAACAACAAAAAGGGTCTTGAGTCAGTGTGCTACAAATATCACACTTGGCCTTTTCCTCCATGCACCAGCCAGGATAGTCTGACTCCTCAGCCTAGGTATGAGTGCAGTCAAAACACAAGAGTCAGCCTCTCTGCTTAACCCCAGGGATTCAAATCCCATCCCATAAACATTCCTGACATCAGCTGGAAAGAGGGAAAACCCTCACCTGGCACAACCAGCTCACTTTCACCAGTATGATCTCTCATCTCAAAGATTCCACACCATCATCCAGAATGAAAGCATCACCAGACGTGAGCAACTTCAGGGAAAACCCACTCATCCAAAATATGACATTTTTGGTCATGTACTACCCAGGTAAGTAGATCACACTGTACTGTAACACCTGCTTGAAACCATGAGCAGGCTTTACAACTGTATTTGTTTCAAATTTGCTTGGAGTGAAGATATCTGTTCCAAATTTCAATTCAGAAAAAGCTTACAAAGCTGATATATCATCTAGGCAGAAAGAGCAGAAGAGAAAAAACTGTCCCATACATTGTTCAAAAAATCTAAACTTGAATTTAAAATAAATACATACACACACAAAAACCCAACAAAAACCTAAAAAACTAACCACACATAAAAAACGCCACCTCACACACATAGGGGGACAAAAAATAAAGACACAAAATGATCAGGCAAAGATTTAAAGCAGTCCCATCACCAGACACCACACAACTCCAGAGCAGAGACTGAAGATGCTGGAATACAGATTTCTCCCTTTGAGACTTGCATGTGAGCTCTGAATTTGAAAGGCAAGCTGAATTCTCTTCACAGAAAATGCTGTGCTCAAATAATATCAGCCCTCTGTACTTTTTCATGTTAATGTGAAAGAAAACATAAAATATTTCCTACCAAAACCACTAAAAGGAAAGCCTAGGAGGGAACCCACAAAAAAAAGCTGCCCATATATAATTTTGGTTTGTCTCTTAATTAAAAGTCACACAGAAATAAGGAAAATTCAAGTGGTTTGCTAGAACTCCAATGTTAATGCAGCACCGGGCAAGGCAGACCTAAAATTCTGCACTCCCACTATAATGCATTTTTTTTTTTCTTTTTAATTTATTTTCTTTTTAATTTCTCTTGGTTGTGTTGTTCCAGGGAAAAAAATCTGCAAAAACATGATCTGGAACAGTGCTAGAAACCTACTCAAAGGATAAACAGAAATGCAAGAGGCTCTCGTAGCTCCTGGGCTCCAAACCTATAATCGTTGAACCAGAATTCTGCTTGCTTACATCTGCTCAGGATTTATCTCACTTTTAAATTTTATTCTACTTCATCTTTTAACATCTTAAATTAAAGAGTCTCCTGAAAAGACTGAAAACTACAGCAGCAGCCCAGGAGGATGCATGTGTGAGGCCAAGAGAGCTGCAAAGCTGAGCAGAGCCTGCTGGAGAGATGCTCGTGCAGCTCACGGGAGCAGCAGCTGCTGAACCTGCATGCCTTCCAAGCCATGACACACTTTCCTGTGCAGCAGGCTTCTGTGCAAGGCAGATGTGCGCGTGTAAATAGTTAATGGATCACGTCACATCCCTTTTATAAAGGCTGCCCATCTGACAGTAATTTTAAAAAAAAAACAAAACAAACGTGCAAACACAGCACTTGAGAAAGTGCCCCAAGATGGTCCAATTTACATGAAAGGCAGATGTTCTGGCCCCGAGTACACTGCCTTCCTAAAGATCATAATTTTTGTTTCAGTCTGTCAAGTATACCTGAACATTTCACACAAAGTTAAAAAAAAAAAAAGCATTACATTTTATTTATTGTACATGAAACAGAAGGTGACTCTAAGGAGCTCAGAGTTCAGCTGAAGCTGGATGCTTCAAAGTTGTTGTTTTAAATGTAAAGACAATGACAACACTGCCACAAAGACAAAATTTTATGTGCTCATTTTAATGGGGAATTGTATTCTACTTATTTGCATTACATACTCCTTTCACCCAAATAAAGGCTCTGATTTGCAAAATGATTCAAACTCAAACAATTGGTTCCAGACATATCTGGAGAGCCAGAGGGCAGGAAATAAGCCACTGGTTTTGCAAGACCTTTATTTACATTTCAGCCAAATAACATGGTTGGACGGGGTTTTTTTTGGTCCAGTGTTGTCATTTCCCATCATCCCTGCCACAACACCACGCAGAGGGGAGGGGACATCAGTGTGTCCCCAAGAAAGGGGGGCAGGAACCAGGAAGGTGGCAGATGTTGGGTGCTCCCTCTTCCCAGGATCTGCCGTTATGAGGGGGACGAGCAGCTGCTCCTGGTGGCACATCCCCAGGAGCTGGGAGCTCCTGCCCTAACTCACTCAAACCTGGATTTGGGCAACCCGCTGCTGGAGCCCTCTCCCCCGTTTCCCTTCCTAGGAAGATGGATTTCCTACAAAGCTTCCCCTCACACTTTTTAAGTCTCCGACTCTTGAGCCTTTCCCACCCACAACACTCTGTAGCTGTAAGGGGAATGTGCCCTCACACAGAAACAACAGTCCCCGTTCACTANCATATTTATATAAAATTGTATAATTTCTATGTTATGTTTTATTTTATATATATTTATTATTTTATTTATTAATATTATTATACATTATTAATAAGATAAAATAAATATGCTTTCAGGCTAAAAATGTTCACAGCCCTCTGTACACAGAATCTACACTTTGGGATCTAGCACAGCCAAAGGTTGGATGTATGTGGCCTCAAGTTTTTGTTTTGGATGAAAAAAGAGAAGGGGTTTTATCCCCATGAGCATACAGCATAGCCCAAGCCCCAGGGAGGCAGCCCAAGGAAATGCATGGTCCTAAAGAGAGATCCAGTGAAACCTAAGGACACAAAATAATCCTATTTTGCCCTAATTTTAAGTAGGCTGACTGCACAGGAACTCAGCTCTGGTGTGCCAGGTATCCTTCATGCACTGCAGTTTTAATTCCTGCATGGATTACCAGATAAAGTTGCCTCCAAGCTTATTTTTCCTTACAGAAAAATGAAGAACGTCATAAAAAGTTTCAACTTCCACTCCTTAAAACGGGTTAGCAGAAATTAATGCTATCTGGGTATGTTTTCTGATTAAGTCTCCAACATCTTTTCAGATAAAAGGAGTTTCACTTCACACTTTAATAGCAGCCGAGGGCACAAGCCTGAAGCTAAAAAAGTCGTCATCATGCCAACAAGAAAATGATCCAGAACCATCTTAGACAAATATCTTAATAAGGAAAGCAAAACTTTTGCCCTCTCGTTTCAGAAACAGAGATACATTAAATTACTCAGATCCTCATTTAAGATTTACTCGGGAGGAAGGAGGGGAAGAAAGGAACCAAGGGGAAAAGTTGCAGTAATTTTTCAAAGAAACTTCCAGCAGCAGATGAAAGCCTAAGGAGCATCAGCCTTCCCTGCCATCTATAAAAATAGAAGTGCTGGTTCTGGGCTCAGGTTTCATGGCTGAAAAAAAGACCACACACGATTTCACAGGCATTATCAGGAGTTAACCTGAGCCTAAAAAATTCTGCTAGGGGAAATATCCTCAATATCCTGACCCAAACCAGGAGCAGGTCTTAAATTTGCTGTCAATATGCACAACAAATTTAGACATGCTAAGTGCTTTAAAAATTCTGAAGATGGAGGAATATGGAAATTAAAATAGGGGCAAAAAGTCTGAATGCTGCAAGTGGTGGTTGTTTGAAGCACAAGAATATCAGAAAACTGTGGTAGCACTAGGGAGCGTCTTGCCTAGCAGAGTGTCAAAAATATTTCAACTATTACTTTGCTCCTGGAAAACTTGTTTCCATGAGCTGAAATGCTGCTAATGCTAGCTATGGAATCCGTCCCCAAAAATTATCCCCTCAGCCCATTTTCAGCTTTGTAGCTTACATAGAAAGTATTTCTAATGCCATTCGTGTGCATGTCTCTTTTTATTTTTCATTTTTAATCCCCGCTGAAGCCCCGTGTTATATTTTGTATAGGCTGAGGAGAAATCCATATGAAAAACATGCAGTTACATAAATTGTGGTCAAAAACTTCCTGACACAGAGATCTATGAGGCTGTGGGATATTCTCCCACAGGAAGTGGAGGAGACTAACGAGTGAGACCCCTAAAACACATCCTAACAGGAGAATGGCAGATATTAACTCCGCAGTAACTACAGGAATATTGCTTAGAGTAGCTGCTCCCAGAATTTCAAGCTTGTCATGGTTACTCTCAATAGAAAGGCAAATTAAACACTGTAAAATGCAACAAAAGACCATATAAATCTATTTGCATGGTTTCCTCAGTCTTTAATAGGTTTTTGCAGCACAGGAACCAGATGTACTTTTATTGAACTGGGACCTTAAATACAGTGTAATCCATATGGCCAAAATAACTAGGTAATAACAGGGCATTTACTAGGGAACCATAATAATTATAGGATATTTCTCTTTATGACATATAAGCAAAATTTAACCACAAATGTAATTTATAAACTATTCTTTTCACATATGAAATAAGCTACAGAGTAAGTGGCAGTGGGACTGCACTTAAAAAAAAAAAAGAGAGACATTCCAGGAAGAAAAGACATTGAGTATGACCATAGCTGGATTCTGCCTATCTCCCAACTGCACAGTAAGGAAGAGACCCCCCTCCAAGCACAGATTGCCTTTCTATCCAGAGGGAGGGAGAGAAATCCTCACCTTCCAGCATCCATCCCCAGGGCTGGACCTACAGGAACCAGGGCTGGAGATCTGCAGCCTGAGTGTTCCCAGGTTCCAGCTCCAGGGCTGGGAACTCCTGAGCACATCCAGGAGAGCCACATGCAGAGCTGCAGCCCTGGAGCTCCCCTCCCTCACACATCCTCAATGCAGACTGGAGCCTTGCAGCCCTTGGTGCTTGGCCCTTCATCCCATCACCTCTTTAATAAAAATATTTCATGTTTGCCTTGCTCCTCTCTTTTCCTTGCAGCTTATCCAAATAGTTGTTCCCATAAAAAGGAAAGAAAAAAAAACCCCCAATCCTGACCTCCATCCTCTGCTCTCCATTATTTGTTGTGCAAAGGACTGGTTGGGTAAATATCAGCCATGATTTTCTTGATTGCTCCAGCAAATCTGACCCTTCAAGAAAACTGCTCTAATACAAAGTTTCTAATCCAAAAGTGACAGGGCAATGTTTAAACCTAATTGCTCTATTCTTTTATTTTGATAGTGACCAGAGCATAATAAAACAACAGGTTTTAGGAAAAAAAAAAAAAAAAAATTACTAAATTTTTACCTTAGAGAAAGGGTACAAAGTGTAGGACAGAGTTTCAACATTTCCAAGTTTAACCACTTTCTCTGTGGGATAACCCTGCACTCAAGATGGATTGTCTCATGCTTCCCAGAATCCACCCCAATTCATAAAGATTTTCTGTTTGCTTTTCAAATTATCACTAAATGCTTTTAGGATTGGGGTTGTTTTGTTACATTTTTTCTGATGTTTCACTTTTCATGAAATTCAGCAGCAGGGTATGCACATTTCTAACATCAGATTTTTTTTTTCTTCAAGTTCCATTCAGAAAAGTATACCTGAAAAATCCTTTGACAACTTTCAATGAATTCATATTGTAATAATAAAAACAGCAAGTTAAGTTTTTCATCTGCATTTGGAACAAGATCTTGGAATATCTCAGGCCTTTTCTCCCAAGAGTTCAGGCAGCCAAATCAGCCCAACAACCACAGTAAGACAAACCTTCAACTCCTTGCAAGGTTTTAATCTATGCAAAACTTGTATTAATTTTTTTGTTTGTTTGTTTCCAGAGGCACTGTTTAGGCAGTTATAGCCTAAAATGTTTTCCTCTTCAGAGAGGGAGCAACACTTACAGGAAACAAAGACTTTTGCACTGTAGAGGGGAGAATAAGGGGAAAGTACTTTTTAATATTTTACTTTAGTTTCATTAACTAAAATTATTGAATGATTCCGGAAATACTTTTGCAGTGCTAACAACTTCTCAGATGATCAGCTTCTAAGTATTTTCCAGTGAATTAGCATAATTCCCTTCTGAAAAGGCCAATTTAAAGCAGACACAGCTGTCATAAAAGAGGGCAACTTACATTAACTCTTGGATTTAACCCCAGAGCAGAGGAGGTGGCATGGAGCCCAGCACAAAATCCTTGTGCTGAGTGTGTGCCCAGCCCTCGAGGCAAAGCTGAGAGCCCAGGCAGAGCCCCACCACAATTTTTAAGACACAGACCCACACCCAGCTGTGCTGGCTCCTGACCCGTCCATCAGCAGCAATTCCATCTCCTCAACAACTTGTCTGACTTCAGCCTGAGCAAGTGGCTGCAGGTGGAAGGCTCTGCCCTCCCTCACCAGCACCTGCTCCTGCCAGCACCCAGGTATTCACCGAGCAGCAATTCCAGACAAGAGCAGCTTCTACAGCACCATTCCAAATCAATCCTGCAGCCAGACCTCATAAAGAACAGCTAATAATTAATTACACTCCAATGGTCTTCCAGCTAGCTCCCATACATCATGGGCTGCTGGATGCTTTTAATCAAAGTGCTTCATTATCATATAGCCATGCATCACTTCTTTTTATTTTTTATTTTTTTTTAAATAAAGGATGACATGTTTATGGCAGTAACCTTAAACTTTCCAGCCACACATCTTACTAGCAAAGAAATGCCAAGAACAACTACAAATATTGCAGCAAAATATTCTTCCCTTTAGTAAATGGCACTCTGGGGATATGGTGGGGAGGAGGAAACAATGGGTACAATATCATTTCAACTGAACAAATGTGCATGGAAGCAACGTTAAGATAATTTCCAGATGAGATCCCTGTTCCATCAGCAGAGGGAGGTGCTGCTGAAGTCCCGAGGGTAATGCCACAAACCCACTGTCCTGTGGCACCACTCCACACTCACCCATCTTGTTCAACCCTGGACAAAAGTTCTCAGAGCTCCCACACTCCTGCAAAGTGCTTCCCCCATGGGGACAACACAAAACAGGGAACACAACTTGCAATTTTGGCTTACGAGACAGCCCCCAGCCACCAGGTACAAGTCCTGCCTGCTCACCTGAGCCATTTAGTTCCCCATTTTTTTCTGCCAAAAAAATCCAGAGCCCTTCCCCACATTTTCACTTCTCTGAAATGCACAATAAATGCTGTTTGAATAAAGTCCCTCCTAAACCAGCCCCAGCAGTGGGCTTTTACCCTTCTTGCATCCACAAATATTTGCCTCTTATCAAAGAGTTGGCTTCAAAAAAATGTATCACTGAATAATTGAAGTTGGAAAAGACCTCAAACACCCTTCCCTGGGCACAGTCCAGCCCCTCAATGTCTATTTTGCTGTGAGGGGGCCAGAACTGACACAGGATTCGAGGTAGCCCCAACAGGTGACAACAACTGCCCTGGTCTTGCTGGCCACACTATTCCTGATTCTTGGCCACCAGCACCCCCAGCTCCTTTTCCTCTGGGCAACTTTCCATAAAAATCTGTGGTGAGGGTTTTTTTCTCCATTTATTTCTCCCCTGCTGTTAATCTAGGGATAATTAAAATATCTTTTTATGAAGTTGCACATAATATGGAAACTTCATTTGTTTTGAAGCATAGCAATAATCTGCTGACACTCACCTGGAAAAATTAATCACCCACAAGCAAATACCTCCAGCCTCTCTGCTCAGAATTGAAGGGTAAATGGCACACAAAATTCATGTTCCAAGACCACATGGCCAGTTTCATGTTCATCACACACTTCCAAATCTGGGCTCCTAATGACAAACATTCCTCACTGGAAAAGTTACGTGGAATACAGCTTTAAAGATCCCAAACACTATGAAAAGTAAAACATCTCAGGCTAAACAGATACAATTTATTAAAATAAAGTAAGTGATATAGAAATCATTCAACTGTTGTGCCTTAGGACCTGCCCCTTTTCTTTTCCATAGGGATAGGAGGCATATACCTTTTTCCTACACAGTACACTACATGGTTTAAAAATTATGCTGTGAAGGTCAGTTTTAACCAAAGTGATGCACAGCTTCAAACATTTTTCTATGGCCTTGTAGCATGGCTCATGCGACAAGGGATGCTTAAAGATTCCAAGGGGACAGAAAACTGAGATATTGTCTCTGTCAGCTCCCATAATTTCATGTATGTTAGACCAAATCAAGGAGAAACCCTTCTACCAAATATTGGCATGGGAATGGATGGTTTCCTTCAATGAGCAATGCCTCACAAGGAAAAGCAAACAATTCTCAGCTCCAAAGGACTTTCAATAGTGGAAGTTAATATTCCCTTCCTCACATGATTCTCCTCTGGGGCTGAGCAGGCAGAGGACAGAAGTTCCTGTAGCACCATCTACTGCTGCTGGCACTTGGCCTCAATTCCTGGCTGTTTGTGATAGGATAATGGGCATTCATGGTGTTCAGGAGGAATCAAGATGTGATATAAAGAGAAGTATTTTAAAGAAGCTTTCTGGCCCTCTCTGTCCCACCATGAAATGAATTTTAAATTGCCCCTTTAGCAAATAAGTTATTTTTACATACATGGGAATCAAAAGGTAAGGAAAAAAAAAAAAACCAGGCTAATGCTGAAAAAGTGGCACTAAAATTAATGTACTGAAAACACACATTCTTACCTTTCATCTTAACAGAAAACAACAAACAAAAAACTTTAGCATACAAGCAAGCAGGACAATCTGGGATATCTTCTGTTAGCTCCCTTAGCCACACACACTTTTCATCCAGCACTGAAACATTAAATTACCTGTGAGGTGGTTCCTTTTCCTCTAAAGAAACAACAAACAAACCCCTGCTCTCTGATGTTGACTCCTAGACAGCTGTGAGCCAGCTTATTTTATATTTAAATGAATCTATAAGTAATAAAAAGCTTAATGGATATAATGCCTGAGAGAGACACACACAATGGATATAAATCCATTTATATGGGAAAGAACATCTAAGATCATATATAGAGAATAATAAAATAAGAATTGAAAGTAAAAGTGAATAAAAGTATAAAAAAATATAAAGAAAGGGCAAAGGTATATATAAGAATGCATAAGACCCCCCTACTGACAGAAATGGGGAGGAAATGTTCACTTCTTGCCACACAAGCACAATTATGTGACAAAGCAGCTGGCACAAGATGGCTGCTGTGAATAAGGACTCCTGTGACAAGATAAAGCCCCAAGTTTTGGTTCCTGGAAGCCACTTTCAGATGTGCTTCCCCTCTCCCAGCTCTCCCAATCCGTTCCTGTCCCCTGATCCACAGATTGTGCCCCTGCAAGAGGCTCCATGCTGGAATTTAGCTCCTTGTCATGGTAACTTCACTGACAGCCCTGAAAAACCTGGATTTCCAGCACTTGGACACCCTTGAAACACCATCAGCACCTTCACGTCCCCTTCATTACAAATATTTAAAAGCTACAAAATGATTAAACAACGTGCTGACGCATGCTCAGTGGGAAATGCCAGCTTGGGCCATTCCAATAGTGTTCCCAGCAGCCCAGGTGCATTTTCTGACAAGCTCTCAGACATCGCCACCCCAGGGAGAAGAGTGGCCACGGGGTATAAATCACCTCCTGAAAATTCTCTCTTTCAGATCTGATATCTGCCCATTGAGAGATGTCATTATTCAAAACAAAAAGCTTAAAGAGGTAGAAGGCAGGGGAATAAATCCGATTCAGGAGTATGAAGTTACTGCCACAAATGAAAGGTCATTTCACCAATTATCTTCTGCACATATTTTGTATTAAATCCTGCATTATTAGGTTCACCGGGCTTTCTTCTGGTTGCTATTGGGAGAACTGAATATTTATGTAGAGCAAAAGGTTAAATTAGAAGTCATTAAAAAACTATGATGATGGATTTCAGTTTAATAAGCAGTGACATAAGGAATAAAATATATATATGCATATACATAAAGTAAATATACTGTGCTTAATTGACTGAAAAAAACCTGCTTTCTAATTCCAGGTGATCTCCCAGCCATACCAGCAAAGAAGCATCAGGAAGGGTTTCAGATCGAGCACTGTCCCCTGCAGTGATTAGGCACTCCACAGCAAGGTGGTTTAATTTCCTTTGTGATCTAACATTCTGATTGATAAGCCTTTTCTAATTCCACTGTGCTAATCTAAAACTACCTCTCTTTCCAAATCTTGATGCAGAACAGATGCCACATTTTAAGTGAGCTTTTGCTTGATGTTTTCCCCCTCCCCTTCCCCATTTCTTCCAGAGCAAGTCCCTGGTTATGCAGAGGAGCTGGGGGCAGCAGACACTGATGGGGCTGGGTGTGGGAGTTTCAGCTGCTTCAGAGCTAGGATTGAGATGCAAGAGATGCTTTTTCATGTTTGGACTCAGATGTTTATTATCAGTGCTACAAGGGCATGAGTTCTCAGCACCTCAGCTATTGGGTAAGAAGTGGCCATGAAAGCTTCTACCTACAAGAGCTTTTAAGAGTAAATTAACCAATGAATAACTGTCAGCTGGATTATTTTTGCTTTTAACCCAATAACCAGACAGCAGTGACCCTCAGTGTGGCATTGTGCACCCAATCCCACAATATCACCCAAACCCATGGAGGAGAAGGAAGAACAAGGACACTAAAGCCTCCATCTTGCTCCCTATATATCCCTATGTCTCAAAACCTAAAGCTGTGAGTTTTCACCCTGTGACATCACACACTTCTTTCCAAACTCCATACCCACAATCCCAGCTCCATCACTCAATTTTGGGAGCTTTTTTCCATGGCCTCAGGTCCAAAGCAGTGTTCTGCTGAGGGTCTGCTCCTGCCAGCACAGAAAGCCCAAATTTCTATGTCCAGAGTTCCAAAAGGGGGGAGCCCAGGCTGGAGCCAGGCACAGGTCCCTGGTTTTGCAGAGGAGCTGGGGGCAGCAGAGACTGATGGGGCTGGTGGATGCCAGGCACAAAGCTGGCAGAGCAGTGGCAGATGCCTCCCCTGCAGCCGTGGAGATGGCAGCAGCAAGGCATCCCTGGCTCCTCCAGCCTAGGGATGTTACATCCCTCCAAGAAGTGTCTCTGAGCAGAGATAAGAGGAGCACAGGGAAGGCATCAGCTTGCCCATGGAGTGAGAGAGATCTGGGGGCAGAGTGGGTAACAAACAGAGCTCGAGTGATCCAAAAGCAGCCCCAGGAGGCTGAAATCTGGGGAAGTGCTAAGGAGCTGGGGTGAGGTCTGTCAGAAGGAGCAGTAGCCTGACATGAGAGAAACCCACTTGGATGTCTACACAGCAGCCCCAGGAGCAGGGGAGAAGCAGGAATAAATGTGAGCTCTAATACTTGAACCAGCACTAGAAGAGATTTTCCTGGGCCAACTTTACAGCTGAGCATCCCTCAGCCTGTAAGGAAGGGCACACAAATTTATCACATTAAATTCCAAGTGTAATTCAATGTGAAATGAGGAAAATAGCCTGACACTCCCCCCCACACCCCAAAAAAAAAAAAAAAAGTACTAGAGGGGAGTTATTTCTGCTCCAGTCCTGACTAACAGGAGAATAGAAGAGAAGCAATTTAGAATTTGACATATGGGAGTAATAAATAACACTGTGGATTAAAGCAGTCAAAAAAAAAAAAAAAAAAAAAAAAAAAAAAGCATGTGTATATACATACATAATTATTTTAAGCAAAACAGCTTTTCTTCTCATAAAGAGGAACAGAACGCATAGCAAGACCATCACGGCTGTGCCAGAAAGAGGCACTTGAAAAAAGAAAGAAACATAAATCATATGTCAAAAACAAGTTTACACGGCTGAGGAATACAAAAGAAGTAACATTAATCACAGTGCATTAAAGACAAGACAAAGCTAACTAGAAAGAGACGAAATGCGTGAGGAACAAATTGGTTCACATATAACAAGAGGAAAGAAAGGAAAGCAAGACCTTGTTCCTAAAGGGAAGATGATTCATTTACTCCCTTTTGCCAAGGAGTTCACCAAAAGGGGAAAGTGTCCCCATGCTCCTGGGGTAACTGATGGCAGAGCAGCCCAAAGGCTCCCTTTTGCTCCCTTAGAAGGTCTCTGAAAGGATAAACAGACAGGTGCTTCTCTGCAGTCCTTCAGAGCCCCCCTGATCTCCCAGGGAAGTTCTCCACTGGCAGGGGGTAATTAGGGAATTGCACCCTGCTAGGAGCGGCGGGAGCATCCAGCTCTGCCTGTAGTGCTCACCAAGTGGGAGGCTGGCTCCAATAAAGCCTAAATTAGGGCAGCGTTCCCCTCTCATTATCTTTGACTTCTCTGGGAAACCAAACAGCAGAGAGGGAACACTGCACTGTCCTCCCCAGCCCAGCTGTGTTTGCACAACTGACAAGGACACAGAGCCCAAATCCTGCTCGCCTCAAACACACAGAATGGCACATCTGGAAAATAAGGACATTTTAAACTGTGCTGAGAGCTACAGTACAGCCAGTAACAGATCTTGAAAACAAGCTGGACATGACAGAAAGCACATTTTGAGACAGCAGAAGCTGGTTTTAATCTTGGATCTCACTGGTATCTTGTGTTGATACACAGTTGTGTTGATACTACAAACATTATAGGAGGATTTCTGAACATGCTCCTTAAATTTTAAACAAACAAACTCTTTGGAAAGTTAAACTGATGGAGGATTTCCCTATATTAGCACTGGCTTAAATCAGTTTTCCTAGGAGAAGCACACTAGGAAATACTAGACTGAGTTTATGTTTTCAGAATGTTTAACAGTGCTCACTGCATGAACAACGCCAGGAATGCACCAGAACCAAGTTTTGAAGCAGTCACAGTTTAACAAATGTTGCATTTTAAACAGTTGTTAATGAAGTCTTCACATTGAATGAATTTTCCATTTTGTAGGGGAAAAAAAGCAACTTCATTGGAGCTGTATCTCACAAACCCCACCTCCAAAAGCATACAATTGAAAATGGCTTAATATCACCTGATCAGAAGTGGTTATGCAAGGAGAGGACTTTGGCTCAATGAAAGAGGCTGTAGGCATGAGCCAGATAATTTCTACCTTGCTAGAGGGCAGGTGGCCAGCACCTAAAATTAATGAATTAATTAAAGGGCAGAGAAGCTTTCATTTGCATCAAAAGCCATAAAAACACATCTTGGGAAGGAGCAGCACAGGAAACCAAGCAGGAGCCGAAGATCAGATCCCTCAGACATCCATAAAAATGACTTCAATGTACTTGATGGCTCTCTGGTACACTACTTTTCTTCAAGTCTCCTCTGCCTCTGTAGTTTGATCAATCTTATCTTGAGATCTCCCACAGATCAAGCACAAGATGCTGCTGCTGTAAACCACACTCAGGCCCCAGAGTGGTGACATGGGGCAATTTGCTGTCATTATTTGATCTCAAATGATTTTCAATACTGCTTTGCCATGGCAATAATTTGCATTCTTATTAAGATGAATTATGATCATCACATTGTATCATAACACACTCCCATTAATACAAAGCAGCTTTGGAGCTTTATCAGTGATATTAATTTTCTCCAAAAGCCCAACATCCTTGCACTAAAAAGTTTTCAATGTCGTTACCTTTCTACTGCATGAACACAATCTTTTTATGAAAAGAAAGGTTCTATTTATATTCTATTTCTAGAAAATCCTTTCTATGGCTTCCCTCTGTATTAGGAAATGTTTAACAGACATTTTGTTCAGTATATACTGGAAGCACAAGTGTGGTGTTAATTCTGCCCTTGTGCTGCTCCTGGCTCTCATATCCAGAGACACCACAGTGCATTAACACACCCCACTGGATTTAGTTTAACAGCTGAGCAATGAAAAGATAACCATTTATAACAGTTGATATGATGCTGGATCCATTTGGACCAGGACCAGCTACAGCTGCTTTGTGTGATGGGGAACAGGAGACTTTCCCTCTACCCCCACACACTCTTATTTTGACTTGGGAACATGATATACTTTTAAATACACTCTCTTCGAGTGGCGTGGTGGAGAAATTTCCTCTCTAAAAAGCAGGAAGCTATTTTTCAAAGGCTACCTTTTAATTTTGAGAGAGACTGCATTCAAGCCAGATCAGCTACCAATATTTTTTAAGTGATCTAAAGCATGACAAGCTTAGCCAGCAATAGAAAACCCATACAATCTATCCACTATTGTCTGAGGGTTAATATAGTTATACCAAGCCTATTACTTCTGAGCCTCCTAATGAAAAATGTTCTATTTAACAAAGTGAACATCAACATCCTGAAGAGGTTCTTCTGCTATCTGTCTTCTACCTTTAATTTTAATTAAGAAAACAAATGGACAGTAAATTTGAAGCAAAGAATCAACATTAATCTCTAAATCAAAACGATTTACATTGAGATTACAATTAATCATATGCATGAAATATCTTATTTAATAGGGTGATGCCCTCAGTTACTTTGTTTAATCACTAAAACAATTCAATTTCCAAAATTAGAATTTGGAACCACTCCAAACATAACCCATTAAGATTATCAATCCAGCAAGAACAGTGACACTGAACCTCTGAAAAATAAACTCTTCAAAACTTTTTCTATTCTTACACTGAAGAATCTAAAGTGGGCCCAGACAGAGCAAATCTCAATTAACAACAGGGAGGAGTAATGCAACATCTAAACAAGGAGATGCCCCCAGGACATTTGCACTTAAACTTGCTGGTGACATTACTCAATCCCCATTCAAATAAAGGCCACTGGGGCAGATTTTAACCTTGAATAAACAAATGAATTCCACAAAATTGCTGGATTTACCTCCATTTACAGTGGGCATGGGTTTGGTTAATTAATAAAGGCAAGATTTTGCCAGCATTCTCAATTAAAAGCAGAGAAGACACAGCCTTAGCTTCGCAGTTGGGATCAGCAGCTGCCACAGAGATCAGGTCTTAGCCCAGAAGCACGCACAGGCTTGCCACCAAAACAAAACCAGAGCGCACCAGAGATGGCTTCTAGAGCTGGTTAAGCCTTTTATTCGGGTTAAACATTTTAAAATATAATTTCAGCCACCTAATTCAAGCAGTGTTACCACCATACACCCTCTGGCAGTATGGAGAACCAACCACACATCCCTCCCAACAATCTCCTGCTGTCCTCAAAAACAGGTGGGGGCACGCAGGACCTGGGCAGGCAAACTAGAGCAGCCAGCTTTGGTTTAGCCTGGCCATAATATTTCAGTCAGCACATCAGAACATGGCTGGAACACCTCATGGAGACATGAATTTACACACACAGGTCTTTTACCTCCAGCCAAATGCCATAAGTCCTGAGACGCTGCCTCAGCAAGATTAACACAAGGCTATTCATTATGGGATCAATAAGTCTGTCCTCTCAGGGGCTCTTTTCCTCTTGCCCCACTTAGCTTTCTACTCTGTGGCAGGATAGGTTTATTTCAAGGATAGAAGTCTTCTTAACTGGAGACTGCCCAATGGGTTCAGTTCTCATATTATATTCCAGCACTATGTCTCCAATTTTTAATTTTTTTTATATATTAAATAAATAAATAAATGGAAAAGAAGGAGCAGGGAAGGGAATCAAGAAGGAACCGGGTCACGGTGCTCTGGACACCCCAAACTGTGTTTGTATCGTCTCCGTTACATCTTAATGAAGAAGAGCAGTCACATTCTGTTTTCTTACATAAATGACACTTCTCATCTAAAAAATCATTTTTCAGGTAGATTTTCCTCCATTTGTGCGCTCAGAGTCACCCTGGCAGCAGCAGAGAACAAGTCCTCCTGGCTGCCTGCCCCCTCCACATGCCAAATCTCCTCTCGTGGCACCTCAGCCACCTTCTCCTTTTCTCCCTCGTGCAGCTCCAGCCTCTCCCTGCTCTGAAAATCCATCAGAAGAGTGAAGAAAAGCAAAAAGTACCCCCAGCCCCAAAGCCAGAGCTGCACACGCCAGCACATCCCCACCTTCCCAGAGGCCACCAAGGCCCTTGCTAGGAGACACTGATCTACCTTGGCCAGGGACAAAATCATAAAAGACAGGAAAATTCATTGTTACTCTTCAAATCAGGAGGGGAGAGCAATGCCCCTCCAGCCTCTGGTCCTCAGGAAAACACAAGTTTGCCCATTAGAGCAAGGTTCCCAATCCTAAAAGCTTCTTGAGGTAAAAAATTGTACTTTCATGTCACACAACTCTCTCTGGCAGATTTGGGAAAGGTGACACATGCCTCAGTTAAGGAACAGTCTTAAATCTAACCCTTATTTCTCATCTGCTGGAAAGCATTATTTTGTTATTACCTCCAGGGACACTGTAGGTTTGCATTTGCCTGGATTGCTGATGTGTGTGGAGGAAGTACCTAGAGCTAATGCTAAAATGAGACAAGCTATTGGAGGGAGGACCATTCTATTCCATAAATAAATAAATAAAATAAGTTCCTCTCAGCTTGTCTTCTTGACATATCAACTCCTGTGTTGCCTTCAGGCAAGAAATAAAGACTATTAACCAACAAATCTAGTAAACACATTTCGCATGCTGTTTTCAGAGTCCAACGTGATAATGGGTTTCCTAAATAATTCTCACTTTTGCCAGTACCAAACCAAGAGAAGGACAAATATAGCAGCAGCCCATCTCACCTCTTCTGAGCATTCACAGGGATTGAAAGGGAGTCAGGAGCAAAGCACTGGACTGCCCTGTTACACAAAACCCATGGTGGAAAATTCAGCAAGGCAACACAGACACTTGAAACCAAGGGTCATGACAACAAGGTGACACTCCATGAACCTGGCTCCAGCAGGGGCACTTGTCCTTCCAGAAGTCCTCATTCCCCTGGGAGCTGGGTCAGCTCTAGCCCCTCAGGATAAGGTCCTCACCCCCTGCGAGCTGGGCCACTGTGCTCAGCTGGAGGACGCCCAGCCACGGCCACCCCAGGCCCATGGGGAGCCCTGACTGATCCCATTAATGGGGAAATGGAACACCTCATGCTGAGGGAAAGCGAGCTGGCAGCAGAGCCCCAGCCCACGCTGACACTGAGGAGAGTGATTAATGGAGAAGAATTGATCCTCCCAGTCCTTGTCAGGCAGCCAACTGCTGCCTCAGACAAAGAGGTCTATGTGGAATGCTACCAGGCAGCCACTCAAATCATGCCACAGCTTATAATGCCTCCCCATACCTTCCCCTTTCCTTTTTAACAGCTACTTATGCACTAAACCTCTTTTTCTACACATTTTGAAGACTGACAGAGGAAAAATATCCCTGAGGTATGGTAGCCTTATCCACCCAGCTACCCCCAGATCACGTCCTACTTTTCCTCAGAAACAAGCCCATGAAAAGTTTTCAGAAAAAAAGTTCAGAGGTGACCAGGCCAAAGAATCCCTTTCTAAGAATAGAGACAGAGGGAGGGATATTTTGTGAAGCTTTCTTGTCAAGACAGCCAACAGGTAAGGAAGGAACAGGAGAGAGGATGTGCAGAGCTTTCAGGGCTGAAGTGTGCTCCATCAAAACCCAGCTTGGACTAGAAACAATGAAGTACCATTGCTGCCTTTTGGCAGTATGCATCACATCTCTGAATTTTTTAATTTTTTTTTTCTCCCTGAATTAATTCCATGGCATGGCGAGGCAGGAGAGTGGCATCAATCCCTCCGTGAAGGGCAGGAGCACACTTCTCCTTCAGGTTCGACCCTCAAATCTCATTAATTGCAGCAGCATCCTCAGGGTCCCGTGTTTGCACGCGATGTTCCCGAAAGGAGAAGGGAGGGAGAGGAGATGAGCACACCCCACACGAGCAGACGGCTGACTGCTCCATCTGGCTCCCTTCCACCCTCTCCCTCGCAGTCCCCAGGGCAAAGCTCTGCTAACAAAAAGGAGCTCTGCAAATACCACAGAAGATAAGCATGGCAGCACATGCAGTGGCTTCTGGCATCTGTTTATTGTTAAAGATAACCTCACCTGGATGGCTGGGGAAATGGCCCACCTGCTTTTTAAAGACAGGTTTCACCTCTTCTCTCACAGCAATCTGCCTGTGCTGAGTGATGCTTTAAAAATACACCAAGACGTGGCGCTAACACTGAAGCATTTCCTTACCCAGTCGGGCAGGGATAAGATCTGCATCTCACAAAAGGC
Source organism: Regulus satrapa (assembly GCA_013396955.1). NCBI lineage: Eukaryota > Metazoa > Chordata > Aves > Passeriformes > Regulidae > Regulus > Regulus satrapa. The sequence goes on along the minus strand of VWZN01006157.1, from coordinate 10,629 downwards.
CAACATATGGTGCCGATAGCTCCCTGATTATGTCAACATTTATTAGTTAAGTAAAAATCACCAGCCTTCTTTAAAGGAAGGAGCCCAGATGCCTGCAATTAATATTTCTCCACTCCACCGAAGAAACGGTAATGCAATTCCTAATGTCTCTACTTGAGAAGGCTCAAAACTCACAAATTATGTCATTAGAAACTGCAACGGGGTAACGAGGGGTTCGGTATAATGTATTTTCATTAGCTGAGGCTAATTGGAGCCAAATGAGTAAAACAATGCAGGGAGGGCGAAGCAACAAATCCTCAGGTCTTTAGGAGCTGAAATAAATGAGGGTAATCAGCAGTGTGTGCAGAATACAGTGCCTTCAATTAATACAAACGGGAGTGCAGTCAACTGCGCAGGAGCTGGTGGGCAGCAGTTGCCTCCTTGGGGTGGGCAAATGGCAGCAGGATGGGACAAGGAGAGTGCTGGGATCTGAGGGACACCCAGATCAGGATTAGGGGCAGAAAACCCCCACGATGGGAATATCTGAGCAGGGAAAGCCGCATGGAGCCAGGGAGGAGGTGAGGAGATAGCTCCTTGTTGGTGGGATTCCCAAAAGAACAGAGCTGGGGTTGAAAACCACCACAGATTACCACAAGAGGGATAACTGAGCAGGGAGGAGATGGAAAATGGGAGGAGATAGACACTTGTTTGAGGGACACTCAAAAAAAACCAAAAACAAAACCAAAAAACAAAAACAAAAAAGCAGCATTGGAGGTTAAAACCCCAAAATTGCCAGGGGAGGGGAAGCTGGGCAGATAAACCAGCATGGATCATCAGAGGAGATGGAGAAAGGAGGGGAGACAGCTGCCTATGTGAGTGACGCCCAAAAATCAGAACTAGGGGGTTCAAACCCCCCCAGAATTGCCACAGGAGGGAAATCTGAGCAGGGAGAGCAGCACAGACCTTGGAGGAGATGGGAAGGGGAGGGGATGGCTGCCTGTCACAGCAGAGGAAAGGCACCCGTGGCAGCTCTACCCTTGGCAGCTCCAACACCGCCACCTGCACACACAGATATTTTGTGGGGGTGGATTCTCTGATCCATCCTCCTCCTCCATCTTTTCATCACGTCAGTTTAATTGTTACAGTAACCACAGTAAATTGATTTTGCAATTTAGCTTTCAGACCCTTCTGAAGCGAGAACAACCAACCTTGTCTTTCACTTCAATCTTCTTCTCAATAAGATCAAGACTGCTGTCCCTCAATTTTCTCTTCTTTTAGAAGAGAGAATAATTATGAGCTCTCCTCTTCAGCATTTGCTTCTGGTCCAATGTGTGGCAGAGCAAGATTTTTATTTTTGTAATCCCCCCTTGGCAAATCCCCCTTTTTAATACAATGTTTTTGGACTTAAGGCTTTAGATATGATATTATTTGTAGCTCAGAAGTCAGAAAATGCCTGTGCTTTTTCAAGTTGCAGGTATTTTATGCAATTATTGATGCACTTTTCTTTGTCTTTCCCAAAGAGGAATTGCCAATAAATCTATTACTGTTCTCCAAGTGCAAAGCTAGGAGGCTCACATACCTGTAAACACTGAACTTGACTGTACAAATCCTACTGAAATTAGGCAAATTATATAAAAGCTTAGTGAGCTATCCATCACTCTCAGCCATAGATACCCTGCCTCTTTTTCATATTCTGGAAAACAATAATAAGGTTCTGCATCCATTAATAAAATTGCAATTTCATGACCAAGCCTGCACTAACCTTGTCTTTCATCACTTCCCATCAATAAATGATGCTCTGCGACTTAAGCACTGAAAGACAAACGTGCTTTCAGTCAAAGACCAATTTCATCTTAAAAGCAATTAATTAATTTTTGTTTTAGCATTTGGTACACAGGTTTAGATGGAGGGTTGGTCTTAATTCCAGGATTCTCCTCCCTCCTTATTCTCTCCCAGAGAAAAAAAAAAAAAAAAAAAAAAAAAAAAAAAAATTTCACCTTTTTTTTTGAAATTGGTTCATGAATGTGCATGGTGGAAATAACTAATTTCTAAAAAATNAAAAAAAAAAAAAAAAGCTTTCACACTGAAGAAATCTGAAATCCTAAATACCAATGAGGTCAAAAAGCTTTATCACTGTGAAAGTGAAGATGAGGTAGCATTTCCTTTGGTGCTACACTGATTGTGTCTAAAGATTGGGACACACAGCAAATTACACAGGAGCTGTCCAAGCAATACAGCCAGAATTAAAAAATGCAAACATGCAAGATGGCACACCAGGCAGTGGTATAGGAAATAATCTAATAGAGAAGCAAAGAGTTAAAGCAATTATGGGTCCTAAGTCCAGCAAAACTACTGATAAACAGAGGAAAATTGATATCCAGAAGCTGTTAAAATATGTTCCAAGTTCCTGAAGTTTGCCTAGACATTTTTTTCTTAGCTTGGTTTGCTGGTCCCAGAAATCCATCTATATATAAAATCTAAAAAAACTAAGAGTTCCTACTGCAAAATCAAACAGCCCTAACCCTGCAACAAATCTCTGAAAGAGGCCTGAGGCTGCATCATCCTTTAAAACCCAAAAAGAGGCCAACTTCAGACCCTGCTAATGCCCAATCCAGAACAAGTATATGAAACTCACTTTGGGGGGAAAAGCTGAAAAAATTCATCCAAGTAATCCAAGTTTCACAGGAAGCAATTGCTGATATCATTTTATTTATTCTGCATCAGCCTAATTGTGCTGAAAGGCATTAATTTTTTGCTTTCCTGTGTAATTGAAATAGAATGAATTATAAGGCAGACCATGCAAATAACCTGAAATAAGTGAAACTGCAGGTCTGGGCTGACGAAGATTGTTGGCAGTACAGGCAGACAATGATCAGCTCCTTGGACCCCTTACAAATGCTACAAAAGAAGTTTGACTTGGGTTTAAATTATTTTTTTCAGAGGAAAACACATTCCAGGGATATTTCTCTGGAATGAAATACTGAAGAGGGAAAAAAAAAAGAGGCAGATTACTGATGTCCATGCAATTTTTTTTTTAAGTCCTATAATTCTGCTCCCTTCCTCCCTCAGTGATAAATGACAAGGAGAAAAAAAGAATATATAGATCCAGGAGGAGATTCAACAACTGTTTTTAAACATAGAGAAGAATCTGTGAGAATAGGACAAGAACCACAACACCTATTTGAGATCAAATCCTGGTCCCTATTGAGACAGTGAGGAAATCTTCAGGAAGTATATAGATTTGCCTCTTTTGCTTTAATATATTCCTCCCTCCATTTTTATGTAACTAAACATTAAAAAGGTTAAAAGATAATCAAGAAGCATTCCTGTAAAACAGCTCTCCCCCAAAGGAAAAAAAAAAAACCTCAAACCCATACTCAATTAAAATAGCATTTCCCTGAAATAGCATGAATATCTAAAGCAACAGATTAAAATGCCTGTGTGGATCCTTTGATGCAGAGAAACTCTGGTGACATTTATTTTAATTTAAAAAAATTATTCAGGATGAGTATTTCTATTAATAAATACATATTTTGAGGTAAGAATAATTTTCTAGAAGATGGCAGGAAAAACACAAGCCTCAAGGTGTTATTCTCAAGCACACATCCAAACCACCTTCCAAGCCAAATCCTACAGATTTTGCTATTTTAGGAGTATTTTGCTTCCACATAAAAGAGTGGGAGAAAGGACAGGGGGGTGGTCAGTGAGAATAAGCTGAGAATTTTTCAGCACGTATTTGTAAACATGTGAGAAGAAAATATCTCAGTTAAAAGCCCTACTAGGAAAGCCCTACAGGATCTGCTGAAGGTCAGGAGCCAGGCAGATTTCAGCACTGGGAAGCCACTGGCACAAACAATTCAGGTTCTCCAGCCAAACAGAGCTTGGTGAAGAATTTTCCCACAGGACAAGGAGAGGCATGTTCTGTGTAAAAGCTGGTGCAGCTTTGGCTGTGTAGGGCAGGCAATGTGTGGGACACAAGAGGTGCCACCCCACAGCCCACCTGCAGCAGCTCCTTCTTCCAGCAGCCAGCCCACCCCAAAGGCCTCTCTGATGGATTGTTGAGGTTAAATCCTGCACCCCAACTCACCTTAATGCTCGCATTTGGGCATCAGTGCCCAAATTCTCGCATTCCCACCAGCCTGGCATCCTTGGTTTTGTCCTTGCCCTATATTACCTCTCTTTGGTATGTAGGGAAAAGGGAAAAGTGGCTTTCAATGACAGTAACAGGAGAAGGAAAATTACTCTCTCAGGCTTGGATATCAGCCACAGAAACAAGAGGTAACCCAGTGACCTTCCCATCAATAGTAGCTAGAACAAGGGTTTAGTATTATTATTTTGTTCTTTGGAAAAAAGAAACCCCAAAACACTACTGCTAAACCCAAAGAACCTTGTGTCGCTGTACAATGGAAGAGTATTTTATGTTTCATTTTACATCAGCATTTCAAGGGGACAAAACCATCCATGAGCATTTCCAGTGTACCACAAACACACTGAACACTTCCCAGCTTTATCTCACAGCCAAACAAAGTGAAGATGGTTCAGCTGATGTTTATTTACCAGACTCTCAGCTGAGGGTGCCCAGCTGAGCAGATTACAGGACACCAAGCAGTGTTTCTCTGCAGATGTTCTTTATTTGCTGAGCAGAGGGGAAGTCCTTTCTGCCACACCAGGATTCCTCAGGTTTCTGAGGCTCCTCACATGCTCTTCTGTGCCAGTGGACACTGAGACCTCAGGGCTGTTCCCTAGCAAGGAGGCTCAGGAGGCTCTCAAGATCCTTGTTCTCTCAAGAGCACATCTCTCAAGAGTCCTGCCTCAGTTATTTCCAAAGAGGAATGCCTTATTCTCTCTCTGCACTCCTGAAAAATCCTGTCAATCCTTCACCTTTATACACCCCAAAAGAAAAACAGCTCTGCCACATCCCTTCTGAAAACTCTTATCCACAGTGCATTGCTTTGAGATATTTAGGATTCCCCCCCAACAGAGAACCAAGTTTTCTTCAGGGGCAAGGGGAGAACCCAAATCCCAGGATCTCCCCAACACACATCTTTCTATTCATAGCTCCTTGGGATCAGGCAAGGAAGCAGTGCTGCTGGCAGCACAAGCACAAAGAAAGCCTGACCAGAAAGTCACAGACAGTAGCAAAGCTTGGGGTTTTTCCTCACCTCATTCCTGTGCTTTGAGCATTGAAGTAGCAGGCAAAGGTTAGCCTGGCTCCTAACTGCCTGGTTAGCATGCAAGTTGCATGATTTGATTTCATGATTTTTGATTTCTGTTTTTTAAAAAAGAAGGTATTCCCTGTCCTGCCTGGGTTTAAAAAGGAGATTGATTTGCTCTTGAGCAATACCACTTGTAATTACACAGAAAGTATATAATCCAAGGTATGGGACCAGGAGAGAGACTAGAACACCAGGACTTTTTGAAGACACTTATCAGAGACCAGACATGAGACACTGGGGCTTTCTAGAAGGGTCCCCACCTCTGTTAAAGCGCTAACACAAATAGAGACTACATTCATTTCAAGAAAAAAAAAAGAAAAAAGAAAAAAAAAACACAAAAAAAACCACGAAAAGGGAAATAACCAAAAAAAACCACCTTCTCACACTTACCAACACTAAATTATTTCAGAATACCTTAGCTCAGCCCCAGGAGCCTCCCACAGGCATGGGAGAACAAAAGCCGCTACAGTGGTGGATTGTCAGGTCTCTTCTGAGGGAACTTTCACCATGGCCACGAAGACCAAGCCCGCAAGAAGGAACACCATCCCTCCATCCAACACCAGCTTCCAACTTCTGCTCCAGTACCCCACCACAAACAAACTCTAGTTCTAAAAATGATCAAAAAGGCTCCTTCTAGCCATGATCTCCCTCTCCCTGGCCACTATCATGTCAGTTCTGGACACCAGAAAGAGCAGCCCAAACAAACATGTCCTCATCACCTGCTGCTTTCCCCCAGTCTCTATATTCAATTCACACAAACCAGGGGGGATGAGATTTTTACACCGCCTGAAGTGAGACACACGCTACAGGCAGGGTTGTTTGCAGGCTCTTGCAGTGCTATTTTTCTTTGTCGTTCCATCTGATATTGCTGTAAAACACTTCAGAAATGAGAGAGTAGCTTTCACCAACCTCTGCAGGGGGTCCTTCTGCCGGGGAAGGGCTCATTGCACTCCAACAGCAACTCTTCTAGAAGTTCCTCAAAGTAAAACCCTTTCTGCTCCAGAAGAGAGGAAGGGCCTACCCTGCCTGGCTGCTTAATTTTTATACTACACTGCCCTCAGCCCTTGCTATTGGCAATCAGCTCTGATTAATCACCCACTACTATGAACCAGGACACTCCACAAAACACCGATTAGTAGATTAGCATACACAGATGACTTTGCCACCTCAGCAGCACTTTGCACACATTAACTAATCAGGGTTTCTTAAACTCCCTTCACCTGTCTCTCACATGACTCCCTCCTATCGCTTTCCCCTCCTATTTTTTGCTTGCAGGAAGCTCCTTCCCCTCCCAGCTGGGAAAAATCCATTCTGGCCTACCCACACCTTACTTGCTCCTTCATCTTCTCTTTTTCTCTTTTCACCCTCAGGCATCCCAATTGTTCCAATTAAAAACCCCAGATGGAGCTGCTGGAAGATCCTAAATATCCTAATGAACAGTGAGATGCAGCAAAATAGAGCAAAAGGCTTCACATGGAGGTGAGCAGCACAGAGGGAAGAAAATGTGAGTGGCAGGAATAGGCTAAGACATGTTTGCCTAAAAACGAGCAGAGCAGAGGGCTCCAAAAGGCAGAGAATAAGCAGAAAAGAGGAAAAGAACCAAGCCCATCAACATTTGTCTTTCCTTATCAAGAAGCTTTCAGGTGTGGCGAGTTCCCTTGTTGCAAGCTGCCCATGGAGACACAGCAACATGTAAGCGTGTAGGAAAGAGCAGAAGCTGATGCTGACAGATGTTTAAAATGCACTGAAATTCAATAGCTGTGGTTTCATTCCCCATATATTTCCAAATATCCACAGAATTGAAGTGAGATGTGAATAAAATTCACTCTGTATTCCAGAAAGTTATATATTCCAGAAAGTTATACAATAAATACCAAAGTTTCCAAAATAAATCTTCTTTCTGTTCAGGATGACTTAGAAAAAAATAAAATTACAATTGTGTCTTGGTTTTAAAAGACAAAAAGTGTCTGCTAAGGAAGGCAGGGGTCTCCCTTAGAGTAGAAAAGGAAACCCCCTCCCTCCTAATTATAATTTTGAAATTAAGAGGCTCCTGGGCAAAAATATAAGGATAGGAATTACAGTTCTTTACTAGTAAGGAAACAAACAAATAAACAAAAAAAAAAAAAAAAAAAAAAAGCCTACAACTTAACAGGTACACAATGAAACCCGACTGTTGGGATATGACCTGGCACCCTGTCAGTCAGGCTGTTGGTAGCAGTCTGATCAAATGGTGGCTGCAGTCCTCCTGGAGTAACAGATGTGATTCTCTTGAAACAGTGATCCTCTAGAAAGGTGCAGTCCTTCTCCGAAGATCCACTGGTGGTGTAGAAAGGTCTGCTCTTTTCTCAGGGGTTCCAGTGAAAATGAGAGGTGCTAGTGGTGTTCTGAATCCCAGTTTTTATCCAAGTAGAAATGCCTGGCTTCTTCCCCCTGGGTAGAGCATTTCACAATGGGAGGATGTAATTTTATCAATGGCAAATTAAACCAAATTATATCTTCCAGGAATTTTATCAGTGGCCCATTAAACAGAATGATATCTTCCTGGACAAAGGTGGTTGGTGGAAGAGATAGGAACACTGCCCCTCCTGGGCTCAGCAGATGGTGACAGAATGCACACCCCCGGTCACATCCTGCGTTACAATCTAAGCCACAACGGCCCATTAACAGAAGACAAAGATGGGTCTTGGAGAAGATAAAGAACACTGCCCCACCTGGGTTCAACAGATGGTGACAGAATGCACACCCTTGGCCACAGCCTGCATTGCAACCCATGACAAATCGAAATTTCAAGGAGAGGAAAAATAATTTCATTTGAAGTTCATGTGTGCACAAAATCATATTGCAATAACTTCATGGAATGGTTTGGGTGAACCCTAACCCAAGTTTCACCCTCCTGCCATTGACATCTTCCACTGTCCCTGAGTGTTCCAGCCTGGCCTTGGGCACTGCCAGGGATCCAGGGGCAGCCACAGCTGCTCTGGGCACCCTGTGCCAGGGCCTGCCTACCCTCACAATCAAGTACTTTTTTTCTAATATCTCACCTAAATCTCTCTTATTTTAGTTTAAAACCATTTCCCCTTGTCCTATTGCTGCCTGCCTATGCAAAAGTCAATCTCCCTTTTTTACATGAGCCCTCTTTAGGCAGTGCAAGGGGCTCTGATCTGCAATTCCCAAAGCTCAGGTGCAGCATTTTGTACTTCTTTATCAACTTCCAACAATCCATTAATAAACTTTTAAAAAATTAAAGCAACCGTTTGAAAGTTTCTAAGAAAACAGAAGTTCTTTAAAGGCTTTTCAAGCAAGATGATGAGGAAACTGTGCTGCAACAGCTCCAGCCTGATAAATTTAACTTAAAATCATAATTCATCAATAACTTTTCATTTCCTGATGGAAATGGCTCTATCACAAAACACAGAGTTCCATAGAGAAAAATCCCTAGAATCTCTGAGCAGGCTCAGAAGGGGTGAGTCACTCTTGGTTTCACCCTTGCTCATGCTGCAATTGTTCTGCACTGTCAGGCACACTGTGAGAGTCCACCACAGACTGTATTTCTTCCCTTGAGACATAGCTTGCCTTTTCCAAGGAAATTTTAAGGTTTCTGTGAGATGCTGCAGACATCAGACACCTCAGGTGGGAATTTGCAATATGCTTTTAGTACTCAGTGCCTGATTGTTTGGTTTGGGTTTAACTTCTGGTCTTTAACTTTCTTTCACAGAAGGGTTTTCCTAGATTTCCTATATTTGATTTCTTAGAGAAATCTGGGAATTTCCCTCCAAAGAGACAGTCACAATGCAGACAGGGGCTGTACCACAGAGCAGCACCTGCCTTGTTTGCACAGTGCAGTGCTGATCAAAAACCAATGTGCAGGACGGCCATGCTAGGAGTTACCCTGGTTTTGCTGGTGATGGGGAACTAAAAAAAAAAAAAAAGGAAAAAAAAGGTATTGTGGTAAAAGTGGCTCAATAAATTACATGCAGCAGAGTTAATGCAGGTGTGCTTTCCTGGCCACAGAGCACGCAAGGGACTCAAGAAGTGACTCTGAGGCAAGGAAATTTGAGACCAGCGGTGCTGCCTTCAGCAGAAAACTGATTATTTGGTATTAATGTTAATAAATCTAGCTCTCTTTTCCTATACCCACTCCCCCTTCTCCCAGCCCTGCCACACTGCTGGCCAGTCACAGGCCACAACAAACCCCTTCCCCTTCCTTTGTGTCACGTATTTCCACTGATACAGGACCTTTGTGTCTCTTGCCGTAGCTGACATGCCAGCCAGAGCCAGCAATCTTCACTTGGCAGGAATTTCCATGTGAAAGGGATATTTTGAAGAAAGCCTGTGGGCTGGAGCCAAGGTGAAAGCTCCTCTCTCCAGCAAAAGCTGCTTTTCCAGTGTGAAAGTATTGAGCTGCTGCCCTCCGAACCATCATTCCCATGGATTTGTCCCAGGTTGGAGCCTGTCATCGTCACAGCAGGAATAGGAAGAGGGTTTTTCAGCGGGATGGGGATCGCCAACAGCACAGACATTGTTTCTTCACAAAGGAAACAAACTTGAGCCCGAGGTTTTGGCCGGCAGCAACATCCCTAATGCAAACAGCCCTCGGTTCTATTGCTGCAGGAAGGGTGACTGGGCCTAGCAGGGAGAGGAATAACCCCAGGCAGGGGCTGACAGCTAAATCCAGGTCATTGATAATGAGAAGAAAAATACACAATTTTAACAGCTACCCCCTGAAATGAACTGTTAGAGGGTAAAGATGGGAAGTTTTAGGTTTCGTTTAAACTTTTCAGATCAAGATTAGGGTGCCCTTCCTAAATCACAAAGCTACTGCAGACCCGAGCAAGACTTGCTGAGCTGCAAACACCCTCGGCACGGAGCGAGAACTGCAAGAGGAAGGGCGATTTGTGGAGCCAGGGCTCCAACGAGAATGAAATTACCCATATCGGTGAAATGCCTTCATCCCGAAACTACAGCCTTGCTGGCGATCCCGAGCCCTTCCCGGCCGCCTCGGCATCGCAGCTCCTCCTCTCTCGGCTTTCCCCGCGGCATTGCCGCCCAGCCAGCCGGTGGATCCGGCTGTGACAGCCGGGCAATGCCACCCACGGCAGATGCGGCAGCAGCGGGGCAGGGACGCTGCAGGCTCGGTCGGGGCTCGTCCCCTCAGGGGCGGCGGCGAGCGCGGTGCCCCGACC
>VWZN01006155.1:584780-602228 GCA_013396955.1 Regulus satrapa | reverse complement strand
GCACCGGAGCGTAATGGCTTTACGGGCAGGGGAGGTGGACGGGAGAAAAGCTTCAAAGGCTCCTCTTGTCCAAACACCCTCTCCCTTTCCCCGGCGGAATCACCGCCAACCTCAGAGGCAGGGCAATCGCGCCGCTCCTCAGCCCTGTGTCTCCGGGACACCGGCAGAAAGCAGATGCAGGGCATCCTGCGCTGTGCAGGTACTTCTAAAGCGCTCCTCACACCCCGACCCCCTCATGCCGCAGGGAAACAGCCACCTTTGTCACACCATCGATGCTGCGGCTGCTGCCTCCCTCTCTTCAAGACTTCCCACCGCCCTGTCCTGCCCTGTCCCACCCCTCTCCCACGGGAAAATGCCCCCGTGCCCCAGGCTCCTCAGCAGGCCTGGCGTCCCCCCAGCCCTGCCCCTGCAGCGGCGGCTCCCCAAAGGCGGGCTGAACGTGCGGGTCCCCCCCAGGCTGCGGGGCACACGAGTACCCAGCCTCGCCGTCTGCCTCGCCAGCAGCACCCGAGACATGAATCACCAGCCTCGGCAGCTCAGACTGCTGGAGTATATTTTTTATCGAATTCCTTGCACCCGCCACGGTGGACTTGCTGTGTTTGTTTGCAGCACGCTTCGCTGCCTCCCCCATCCAGATGTGCTGTACCTGCAGCTGGTGGCCCCGTCTCACCTGGCAGGCAGATGTGGGGCTGCAAGTGCCAGAATTAGCCTCAGGACAAAAAAAGCCTTGTGTGACCCGGCACCTCAATGGGAGGGGAGTTTTTCTGCTTGGGCACAGCGGGATCCACGTCTGAAGAAAACAGGGTGACTTTATTCACATCTTCTATATCCTCCCTTTTCCTCCTCCCACAGCCCCGAGCGTGACGGAGGGATGGAGAGGTGTATGTGTGTGTAGCCACGCATACATGTTTTGGGTCTGTTTCTATAGGGAATAGACAGAATGGAAAGTTTATCTCCCCGAGTCTGGGGAGGAAGGAAGTTGTGTACGGATGAATGGCTTTTCCATGACAAACAATGAGTCTGCACAGACACGGTGTGATGTCACCTGAAGAATTTCCAAACCAGCCTCAGATACCAAAAACCTTTTCGCTGGCAGAGATGAGAGCGTCCCACCTTTCCATCTCACCATAGACAGAAAGAAGAACTAGAGCAGAAGGAAAAGAAAAAAAAAAGCCTTCACCGTCTCACACACACTCAAGGCATGTGCCATGTAAATAGATGACATGATGGGAGAAGTGCATCTCCAAGCTTTGCCCTCACCCTGTGGATTCTGAGAAAGGAGTAAACCATGGCGAGCTGCCCGGCTGCCTCTCCCAGCCAGGAATGTGAGACGGCAGCAGCTGATGAGGCAGCTCCACAAATACAGGTGATGTCAATGTCCGTGTGAGCTTCTCTGAGCACATGTGTGCAGTCACAGCACTCCCGGGGCAGCCAGGACACACCGCCAGGGAGCCCTGCACTGGTGGCTCACTGACAGCACTGGGGCGTGGTGCAAACAAAAACCTTTCCAGCCGGGAGATGCTGATCCTTTCAGCTGGGAGATGCTCACGTGAACTTGGTCCAAAACCACATGGCACCAATTCAATATCTCATTTTAAGTATTAATATGCACAGGCGGTCGATGATTAAAAACTGTAAAGTGTTATGAATACTGCTGGTAGCAACCTGACTGCCAACGAGCACAAGCAAGTGCTTGTGATCTTATTTTGAAACAGGAGACCTAAGTATTGCCATATGGGACAAGATGGCTTATCCAGCCAGCCTAATATCCTGTCTAAGGTGGCAACGAAAGCAGTTCCTTCAGCAGGAGTGGTCTCAAACTCTGAATTCTACCTAAAATCTGCTGCTGGTGAAAGCAACTGCCATTGAGCTAATATGGGAATTACGGAAGCGAGTCCTTTTGGAGGTGCTGGAAATAACTTCTTCACTGGCTGTGTTTATGACTTCAGATAAAGTGATAATAGCAGGTGAGGCATTGCTGCAGGGATTAAGCCTCAGCCAGACAACTTCCACACCAAAAGCTGAAAAGCACTTGGCTGGTGGTCTGAAAAATGTGGCCTTCCCCTGCTGCGCCTGCTTCTACCTGCCACCAAAATCCTGATTGCCAGGTATTGATTTTCCAAATAACAAGCTTCGGTTATCTTTGAAACCCAACTGCAGGGCTGGCTGGGAGACATCAGTGAAGTTCTGTGAGGATGAGAGGTGGGGAGAAGCAGGGCTGCTGGTGGGCTGGGATAAACGGAGTCAGCAAAGCATTAGGTAGGACAGCCCAACCCCACTGCAGGCAGAGCACCCCTCCTGGCCATCATCCCTGCCCATCCTTCCCCATCCAAGTGACTCCCGCTTTCACCCCAAATCATCCTTCCCCTGCAGCAGCCCGCTCGCACCGATTCAAACCACTCCTGCTACACTAGGGGATAAAGGAGCAGGAGGAAGAACTCCAAAAACACAGGCTGCTCTGACTTCTGTGGAAAGAGGTCCCATCCTTTCCAGTGGGCATGGATCATTCAAACAGCAGAAGTGAACCTGCTCGAGCGCTGCAAGTCTGATGCAGAGCAGTAAGGATCACCTGGGCCAAGAAGGGAACTGTTGCCTGAAAACAGGACATGAATCTCAACCCTCAGAGGAAAGGTCTAATGCTTCTTAGAGGGCAGAGCAGCGGCAGCAAGCCTTCATCTTCGTAAAGCCTTGGCATTCTGCTGCATTCAACAGTCTGCTGCCCCAGGCAACTGTCTACTGTGTTGGCTGGCTGCCTGAAATTTGTACCTGTGTTTGCCTTTGTTCACTTTTCAGAGGTGACAACTGTGCATGAAGCAGAAATTTACACATCCAGTTTCCAAAGTCACAGCAAAGCAGTTGGAGAGCTATCGCTGCTTTCCCATCGCTGTCCCTGCCATGTTTGCTGGAGGGAAGCTGCAAGACTCCAAGAAAGGGAGGTCATGTCCATGAGATCATTTGCAAAGATTTGGCAGAGCGTGAAAAGAGTTGAACCCTTGCTGGAAGACAGCCCTGATAAATGAGAAAGGGAGGGTTACTCATGCAAACTCCTTGTCCTACCCTTATTGTTTCTAAAAAATAATCCGGGATGTCTCCAAATGTGACACGGATCTTCATCAAGTGCTATAAGGAGTGTTGAAAGAAAACATCACTTCCACATAACTCCAGTGTTCCTCATTTCTGCAACTCGTCTGATTTCTTCTGGTCTGAGAAGAACTGGACATGCATTCTTCCTGTAATGATCAGGAGCTTCTTTTGAGTTCCTGTTTACTCTTGCAGCTTGACTGGAGTTCAGTGCTTGCTTTTAATGCCTCGCAATGTCCAGTGCATCCAGAAACACTTACTGCTTTCTCTGACACAAGACCCTTACTCAAGATGTGAAGGATATCCACTGAAGTAGAGTCTCCTCTGCTTAGGGAGCCAGTAGAGATGCACTGCCCAGTGTCATGGTTTAACCCCTCTTCTTCCTCACCCCAGCTGGTATTGCTGAGCACAACATCATATGGTCTGGGGTATCTCTTTTACCCTCTTTATCCCAGTAGGGGATCAACTGTCCCAAATCCTCGTGCACCCCCAGCCCCCCCCTCACAGCCAGGGAGGGCTGAGAGGCAGGAAAGGCCTTGACTCTGTGCAAGCCTGAACTCAGCAACAACCAAAATATCCCGGAGTTATCAACGCTGTTTTCAGCACAAATCCAAAACACAGCCCCACACCGGCTGCTATGACGAAAATTAACTTTACTCCAGTCAAAACCAGTGCACCCAGGAAGGAGGCTTTCCATGTGCTGCTCCAAGGGGAATCCCTGCCCTCTGGTTCTGTGCCATGGGCCTGCTGCTGACAGCATCAAGAGATGTATCACAACGTCCTGCTATCCATCTGCTTCTGGCAGACAGGCTCTAACCACAGTTCTTACTAAGACTTCAGGAATCTCATTAAAGTCACATACTTGCCCATTCAGCTGAACCAGTTTTAGAGGGAGTGTAGATAAAAAAAAAAAAGAAAAGAAAAGAAAAAAGAAGTAGTTAAGAAAATAAAAAGAAGAAAAAGAACATGAAAAAAAAAAAAGCCAAAATCACTTGAAGCTAAATTGCAGTCTTCACATAGAAACCTAAATAATCTTTTATCTCACCACTCCCTGCCTAGTCTGGTTCTGTGCTGCTCCCCTGCTGCCAGCCTGTCCTCTCTCAGCACTGTACCACCACATTGCTGTGCTGGTGTCAACCTTCCCACATCTAAACACGTTTATTTATTTGTACTGCAACTATTACTTTACCAGCAACTGGAGCCACCCCCATAGGTCCAGACACAGCTGGGGTGTCACAGAAGGTGTAATAAAACCTTCTTAAAGTATCCCAGCACATCAGTCCTTCATGTCTGCCCTTTTGTCTTGACATTGCCCTGCCTCAGTGATTGTTACGCACTGTCTGTCTCTGCTGGAAAGGCAGATTATTCCTGCTTATATCCTGCTTGTTTCTTTTGGTACTTACACACTCGGCTTTATCTCCTGATGTGCTCATGCACCACCTTTTTCTGCATCTCATCACCTGTCACCCCTGCTGACAGATCCAGATTTCTTTTCACCACTACCTTGCCCTTTCATTTTTCCATGACTCCCCTGGCCAATGACATCCAGCCTCACTGTCACCAGGGCATGTAGTGCAGCAAATGCCAAGATATACCTGCCAGTCCCAGCAGACTCTGTGACAGCTGTCCCTGAAGTGCCTCACCAAGGAGAGCAAGAGTGGAGGAAGCTTGCAAATAAAGCAGAAGTACTGGACAACAGAAGCGGCCAGATACAAAACGTTTTCACCATTTAAAACCAGAATACATACAAAGGATAATTATTCTATGAAGAAAGCAATTTCTCATTAGTGAAAGATACACAATGCAGGTACAGCCTAACGAACATTGTCATTTTCAGCACGGTATTTCATGACAGGCAATGAGCTCACTTGGAGCAAGACCATCTCACCCACTACAAGAAAAGAAGCAAACTCCAAAGATTAATCAGGACATGATCCTCCTTCCTCTCAACGGGATTCCGTGGAACTTGTACTCACTCTTCCAGCAGATTAAATCCTAGTGTTGAACTAACCTGGTCCACTGAGACCACCACAAGATGTCCCAAAGAAAAGTGCAAGAGACTCAGCAGAAGCTGCATATGCTGAAACAAAACTGATTTAGATTCTCTGAAATCAAAAAAGAAGCAACCCAGACCCATCCCTGCAGGTATATAGCTGTCTGGAAACTCTCCACGTTTACAATATTCCCATGGACAGATCCAAGCCATCCGGTCCCATTTTACATGAGAAATCTATTTGCATGTTGGCAGCCCCAGCTGAGAGCCAGAGTCCTAAACCAGGACTACGTCTAGCCCAAATTTTGCACTTCTTGTTCCCACGATTACTATAATGCCAGGCTTTCTGGGGCTGCAGCAATCATCCATAATCACAAACTGAAACCTTCTTAGCGTTCTCTATTTATATGGGAAAGTCCCATAAGAAAGGAAACCAGTTCCACTATGCATAATTACCAATTTAGCAAATCACTAGATACATATATTTGAAAGAAGTACCATGCATTATCCTCTGCTGACCATTCAGCAGCGGATTTAAGATGCCCACGGTGTCACAGCTTCCTTGCCAGACAAGCACCCCATCTCCTTAAATTGCACTGTTTTATCTTCAGAAAATGTTCCCCGGGCCCCCTCCAAGGAGCCACTGCGGGGGGTCAGGTTGAAACACAGTCCCAGGCAGGATTAGCAAACCCACGCTGCTGCTCCCCAACATCAGATTTCCAAGAATGAAGGACTCTGTTCCTTAAAGGCCATCTAGCTTTCCCAAATCTTAAAATTTGCACGAAGGATTAACCATCCTAAAGGAGAGTAAGACATGAGAAAAGCGAAAAGAAGAACACACATCCCTCCTTTGCTTTCCAGAGGCCAACCCTGGGAGCTGGTTTGCTACCTGCTGTATCTGAGCAGGGCACAGACCCCTCCAGCAGTGACAGGAGGGCAGCCCTGGTCCTGCTGGGGAGGGACCAGGACGCTGCCTGCAGGAGTTGTAGTAGAGCTCTAGGCTCAGATGATGCCGGTTAGGAGCACACACATCAGCCCTCCTAGAAGGTTAGGAAGCATAAGAACACAAAGTTCTCTGACAACATGAGCAGGGAGGCAGAGCAAGGCAATCCAAGTCAAAGCAACTTCTCCGCAGAGATTTTAGAACAGGCCAGGGGATGGAAATGGTTGGATGACTTTAAGTGTTCTTTTCCTCAGTCTGATCTTGGAAAGCACGGAGCACCTTCATCCCCCCCAAAGGGGTGTCCAGCTCTCCCAGTCCCAAACTGAGAAGATTTATGTCTGCATCTCACAGGCTTGGACCTCGTTTTTGCTATGGATATATATTCCTTTTAGCTCGTTCCATATTCTGTAATAATTACACCAACTGCCAAAGGACATCAAATATTCAAAATACAGTTAAACTGTTGTTGCAGTGGTTCTTAATTCTCCAGGAGTGAATGACTGGAGGAGATGGAGATGCGCTGTTTGCTGCTGTGTCTTGGATATTCTGCACCTCAGAATATCCTCAGGTAACAGGGGCCAGCATCAGACTGGATCAGATCAAGACCCTCCTGTCATTTAAATTGCTGCCAGCAAAGCTTGATGTGCACATTTCCAAAGGAAACAGTAAACCCCTGGAATAAATCCAAATCCATTTTAATTTTTCTCCTTCCTAATAAGAGGTTCTTACAAAGTCTAGTCTAATAAAAATAATAATGGCCAGCTTTTCCTCCACTCTAGACTTGCAGAGAGAGCACATACAGCCATCCCTTAGACCCCACAACCCTGACAGCCACTATTTTCCCTTTACCTTACAGAAAGGCAAAGAGAGGTGCAGGAGGGGGTGAGTGACAGGCTGAAAGCAGGAAATCTCTGGTGCAGATTTACCTCCATTCAGTAAAGCATTAAACCAAGTGCCTGAAAGTAAGTATATTCCTACCCATTCTTGCTGAATCGGGATCAAAATTTAAATCTGCTTGTTTTTTCCATTCTTTCAACCATCAAATACTTCTGCCATCAATTAAATGCTGTTCCTGCTCAAATACAGTGAATTCAAATACAGAACATTTTGAGAATAATGCCCAAGTGTATAATTGTATCATCTTCATAGTTTCACAGTTTTCAAACCAAAGAAAAAACCTTTTTTTTTTTCCCAAGCATGTTTATTTGTGATTAAAAAACCCCCAAAAAACCTACAGTAAAGGTTGAAGCACTAGAAAGAAAGCCCTGTCTATATCAGGAGATGACACCAACTTAACCAATTTCAGAACTTATCTTCTATACCATCACACTTCAGTGAAGGAATTTCCTGTTAATTCGGGGTACAACAGATTTAAGCTAAACCTATCCAAGCTGTCTGGGGAACGGACTGCATATACATTTGCACCAAAAAGGAGATAATTTTTTATCCCAACTTCATTCTAGCACCAATTACTCACGTGCAATTTGAGCTGCAGAAAATAAAGGTATCCTGTTACAGATCTTGTTTTGCCACAGGCCGGGGGCACAACTGCACAGAGGGTGATCATCATCCTCCTGGACTACACAAAACTGTGATGCTGCCAAAAGCCCCTGTGTTATCAGGGCAAGGCCTGAGGTGCAAGAACACGATAGCAAAAAAAAGGGGGGGTGAAATCTGTGCTAAAAAAAATCGATAAGAAACCATTAGATTGAAAGAGGGCTCCGTGTAAAATTACCTTATTTGTAATAAATGACATTTCCAGTATTTGTGCTAGCATTTGCTGCTTTGTAAATCCTTCCCAAAAAGGAAAAAGAACAACTGGAAAAGTAACTGTAGTGCACTTTACTCAAATTTGTTCATTTTCATTGACTTTCCCTCCGTTTTCAAAGCATATTATACAGATATTTTAACTGCCAAAACTATCCAAAAGCTTTCCAAAAAAAGCTGCGCTTTTTCCCTGCTTCTCTCGCCAACACGAACTCGAATGTGGCATTTTGGTACAGACACCAGAATAGCATCCATCTCCTCCTCCCACAGCTCTGCCTGCCCAGCAGGGCTAACCAAAATCAAAACTTGCTTTACATCAACACAACCAGTGCAAGTTGTCACCAGACTGACTTTCCACCCATGGTGAGGCTTCCTGAGCACATCTTGCACTCCACTAGTGGCATTTAAATCTCCAAAGAGCTCAGCCCACACCTAGGCTTCGCAACGAGGAATCAGATTTCAGAGGTGCCTGTGGAAAACTGTGTTTTTCCTTTCCTGCTTTGGACGTGAAAAATGTTGCAGCCACCAGAAACGTTAACTCCAAGGGGTTAAATTATCTGGAAAAAAAAGTAGGTGCTTATCTAACACCTCATCTACTCAGAGAGCAGTGTACGAGCCCATGAGCAGAGAATTTGGCCCTGAGTTGTTCCGAGAGCCCAGATGGTAACACCCACACTTTGCAGCCCTTCAAATACGGATCTAAAAGTCACCGTTCCCACAGCAGGTGCAGCTGGGCTGGGTAAGGCTGCCCCATTCCCATCCTGCACACCTCGGAAAAGCACTTGGATATTTTGACTTCCAACTGGTTTTCTGTCCAGTTTGTTAGGGAGAGCTGAGAAAAGGCAGGACTTTGTCTTTTGCCACAGCTGGGCTATTGTCATCTTTGAAAGAGCACACAGTGTCATGTGGCGTGAGACTGTCACCAGGGCACACCTGAAGAAGGAGACGAGGCAGGTACTGAGTGATCCTCATCCCTGGTGAAAATCCTGAGAGAAGGGTGTTCTCCTCAGAAACAACCAGGGCTTGGAAGACTGAGGCTTTGGCCTCTCCTGTGAGCACAGGGTGCCCTGCAGGGACAGAGCTGCCTCTGCTCCCCACTCGCCATCACACCTTTATGCTAACAGCACTCTCTGGCCATAGAACACGTGCATAAATATCCTCCAGTGAAAGCATGTAAATGCTGTCATTATTTAATCCATGCTCACGCTAAACCTTGTGCACAACTTACCACACACAGCTGAACAGTCTACAGGAGATGGCTTTTCTTAAGAAGAAAGAAATGTGTTTATTTTTGTTTCCTTAAAACTAAAGGGGAAAACACATACTCGATGGGAGAAATCCAAGGAGTTAAGTTCTCCCAACTGCCAGTCAAACAGAGAAAATGAAAATTATCTATTTTACACTACAATCCAAAAGAATATTTACAGTCCTGGAGATTCTTTCCCCAACCTCTTGAACATATTTATTCTCTCTGGCAATATGCAATTGAGTAAGTCGACTAGACAGGACTAGGGAATTTCTGTAGGTGGAACAGCTGTACATCTGGAACGCAACCTTTGCTTTACCGGACAACTACAAAGTTCTTACAAAGAAAAATGTGTTTGCCCTGCAAAAAAACCCCAGTGTATCTGCAGAGATGATAGGAACTGCTCATCTTGCGAGAGAGGGAAGCTTGCTGCACTGCATAGAGGGGTTAGAGGCTCGCCTGCAGGGCTGGACCTCAGAAAGCTGCTGTGCACCATCCCCGCAGCAGGCAAGGTGTAGGATGAAAGAGGGAATTGCCCGAGTCTCTACACTGCAGGGGAAGCAAGAAATCCTATTAAGGATTTATGCTGTACCAGCAAAATAACTTCCTCACTTGGAGCAGAAGCCAGCTTTTTCACTGTCTTGACTTCGCTCACGCTGACAGCGTGCAGTTCGTCAGTCGAGCCCAGTGCCAGCTTTGTGCAGAGAGATTCAGCATCAGGAAACAGACTAGCAAGGCTCCTGCTCTCCGTCACGATTCCATTTGCCTCTGAGATGCACTTCCAAGGCTTTGGGTGAACAGCCCGCCTGTTTCTGAACACTTGTAGGGAGGAAGAAGTTATTTACTGCATGAACGGGTTTGAAAACACAGTGATGTGCACATTCAAAAATATGTTCTAGAGAAGGCATGTATGGGAGACATCTGAGAAGACATTTGTGCGTGGTGTCTAATAATTATAATGTGTTTTCATTTACACAGCGTCTCCTCCATGCACAAGGGAATGTAACAAAATGTAACTAAAAACCACAGAGCCTTACAAATAAAGGGACAGAGAGAGAGAGAGAGAGTGTTTCATACAAAGGTTAAACAAAAAAATCTATTTAATGTCACTTTGGGGATTACAGGAACTGGAGTAAAACAAACATCCAGAAGAAACTTTGAGGGGTTGCTTCAGGAAAAGGACGTGTGTGCCACCACATCTGCATATTCAATATGTCTTGCTGGGACAGCTTGGGGAAAATAGGAAGCTGGAAATCTTCAGTGTGGGAATCAGATGGAAGAATGTGAACCATTCTAAACAAAACAGAGTGAAGCTGCCAGCTGACTTGCTAAAATGCCAGTGCTCTCTAGGATCCCTTGAAACGGAGCTGAGGACGGGCCTTGCTGCTCGGGGAGCGGGTAGGGAGCCAGGAGACCTGGGCTGGATTCCTGGCCCTGCAACAAACCCAGCATGTGACGCTGGGAAGTCATTCAGCTCTCCCTTTCCAAAACCTGATTTCATGCCTACGCTTCTGGGCACCCAGCGTGAGCCCAAACAGCCTGGATTTCAAACGAAGCTGAGCCGCAGGTACTCCCTGCCCGCCACCCATGAAGAACGCACAGTTTGGGACCTCGTTTCAGCACGGATGAAGCGGGGCTAAAACCTGCAAAGCTCCAGGTATTACGTGGTTAGACGTCTTTTGCCACAGGAGAGGTGCTTATGGATATGCAAAGGACTATTATGGAGTTACCTGCTGGCAATCACTGCCATTCTATAAATATTTTCACGGATTTCAATGCATCTGAAGACTTTTGTTTATGTTTCCTGCTTCAGGGCAGCGAGGAATAATCTTCTCACAAAAGGATTCACTGTTTCAAAAGGAACCTAAAGAACACAGACCAGGATTGCTGGCAAAAAGCGTGGAACAACAACGCTGACAAGGCTAAGAAAATACTAGATCTCAAGGGTGAAATAGTGGAAAGAAAGAGGCTTTTCCACATCATTTTGTCAGCATGTATGCTGGGGGAGTGGGGACAGAAGTAAAGCCATATTTCTAGCTTATAATTTTATGTGTTTTTCATTTAAAAAAAAAAAAAGGAAACATCAGAATTAGAGAAAGTTGTATTCTCATTGTACATAAGGACGGCTGGGCACACACATTAATTTAAAGGTTTATTATGGGTTTTTTAACTGAAAAGTTGAAAGAACAAGTGTAAAACACAGATCTTGTTCTAGCCATTTATATTTCCACCTCCAGCATGATGAACTCTATACTTTCTTCCCACCCTGTTTGTGCCCTTAATTTTACCCCTGCATTTCCAGAGAGGATTTCCAAGATTTTTGTCATGCACAGATAGACAACACATGTTGATAAATTTAGCTGCCTTAATGGGCTTTTAGAGTTCTCAAATGAACCCAAGAACAGAAGCAAGAACAAAAAAGACGTTTCTGAAAGGGACGTACGTCCCTCTGCAACCATTTTTCTGTGCATCCATTATAGTTGCACCAGATAACTTTCAGAAAATCAGGGGAATTCAGCACAAACAGTTTCTGCTCTGTTACTTCTAGGAATAAAATGTTACAGTAACCTTCCTTTGGCCAGAAGCAACCCAAATCCTCCATTAAGTATAGAATTGTATTTTGTGTCTTTAGCCTGCCTCCCTCATAAAACTGTATTTTCTAACTCTCACCTTTGTGCCAAGCTCTAATTGTGAACCTCATTTTCACAGCATCTTTCCAAAACAGTATTGCCCTATTTTTCAGTTTTCCTCCAAAAACTTACTTCAGAGCCGGTGCTCATAAACCAGGTGACATAACTCGGTCCAATTCAAGCGAATTACCAATTTTAGAATGTCATTTACTACCCGAAAATGTGCCGGTGGCCACAGTCCAGAGAGGGAGGAGTCAATATTTAAAAGGCATGCTGCAGTAATCCGTGGGCACAAAAATCTTGTGCATCATCAGTACCCTCCCCAAGCTGAGCTTACCCTTTGCCGAGGTTACCTTTCGCTCTCACTGTGGAGAGAATACACGAACTGCTTGTCCCTGGACCTCATTCTGGGGGCCCCACGCAAGGCTTGACTGGAAAGCCCAGGGAGCGATGCCTTTCCTTCCTTGCAGCTTCTGACAGAGAGCACAGGGAGAAGCTTCCCTGACAGCCAAACACCCCTTACCCACAAGCTGGCCAGCAATGCCACATCTGCCCCGCCTGCACGGAAGCATTTGGCTGCACCCGCAGGCCAGAGCATCTCCCCCATGCCAGGGTGAACGTGTTGGCTGTCAGTGGAGCTACGCACACGGCATCCATCCACCTCTGCTGGGGTTTGGACTAAGCAGCTGTCACAAAGGGGGATTTCACAGACCTGCTGCCGTAACAGGTACCGCACAGCATGTCGGACACACATGTTTCTGCTGTGACTGCAGGGGCTGTCCCTTTTAGATCAAGTTCTAGAGGTCTCAGAGTTCAATCCCCAGGAACGGCTTATGAAAGCAATTACCACCTGAAAGGTCTCTTTGTTTTTGTGCCACTGCTTTTAATAATAACGATTGCATCAGATATTTTCTGCCATCTTGATCTTCGGGACACTCGAAATAGCACCCAACAGAATGAACTGCACTCAGGTTTGAGGTTTTACATCCCGCCCTCCCAAAGCACTTTCCCTTTGATGATTTTAACCATTGAGTACCAGGCTCCGCAGAAGCCCTGAAGGGTGTGACATGCATGGCCCAACCAGGGAATCGCCTGCGGGCAGGGGCCCAGCTCTGCTCTGAGCCCCACACAATCCTGTCCCACAGGAGCAGACAGACAGACTGACAGACATGAGAGGCACACGGCATTAGAGGGAGCTGTCTGGACAATCACAAATCGTTTTGATTCTTCAAGCAATCCTTTCATTTATGCTTGGTCCAATCTGCTACAGCGGCAACAATCGCTGGCCAATTTAACAGCAAAACTGGGAAAATAACCCAGACCTCCCACGCTTCACACCCTCTGACCATTCCCCCTCCTATCAGCAGAGTTATGTTCTTGCCAGCTACTGACTGACAAGTAAAAATAAGACCTGAAGAAAACACCCAAATCCCAAAGGCTCAAATCTATAGCTGGAGTCTGCACTGAGACATTAGCTCTGAATTTTGCCCCAGCATCTAACCACATATCCGTAGTACATCGTATTCTGAATAAACCACCCGATACCAGGAAATGCATGGCGGATGAGAATTATTTTGTGCAGGACAGACCACATAACGCTAAAGTACAGTCTCATGTAGCACCCGTTAGAGATATGAAGCACATCTGCCAAGTACAAAATCCCACTTTTTTCTTTTTTTTTTTTTAAGCAAAGCTTCATAATGACCTACTCTTCCCAACAAAGCTCAATAGGCAAAATGATCCCAGTATTACAATTTCCAAATAACCCTCTGATCAGTTACATTTTCTTTATATTTTCTGATCAAAAAAAGAAAGATTGCAACCAGCATGAATTCCAAAGGGAATCCATTCACTGAACACCCTACGCTGATTTATTTTTGTGTGTATGCAGCACGGAATCACAGAATCATTGAAGAGTTTGGTTTGGCCCTTGAAAGGCCACCTAGTCCAACCCCCTGCAATGACCAGGGACATCTTGGACTAGACCAGGTTACTCAGAGTCCTGCCCAACCTGATCTTTAGTATTTTCAAGAATGCAGCAGCCACCATCTCTCCAGGCACTCTGTGCCAGTGTTTCCCCATCCTCAGTGTAAAAAACTTGTATCCAGTCTAAAATGACTCTCCTTTAGTTTAAAACCATTAACTATAGTCCTAGTGCAAAAAAGTCCCAAAAGGATCCTTTTGGTTTCATTCATACACACGAAAAAAGAACATTCCCCATATTGAATTGGAAGAAGCTCCACTAAACCAACTTTACACGCAGTTTAAGACCGTGGGTTGCATCAAACTTAGTTCATTTTTGTGGTCACACTTCCAATCTGATGGAGAAGGTCTGGAAGTCAACTTGTGAAGGACAACTGCAGCCCTGTGGCTGCATTGAAGTTTAAATGGATCAAAAGAGAGAGAAGGGTTACCTGGGCATGGGCAGTTCTATCCTGCAGTCCCCACAGCCACTGTCCGTAGGCAAAAATAAAAAAAGCCAAAGGTGTAAAAGTTTCCTTTGGGCAAATTCACAAGTTTCTCATTCCACAGCTGAAGCTATGAAAATGCAGAAAGCACATGGAGTAGGGTGGCAGAAGGAAAGGAAGGATAAGGAAGGACTCTGTTATCTCTTAAATGACTAATTTGAGCCAAAAGTTACCCTGCAAAGCGACAGGCAAAAGTAGCAAACAAGGCCAGGCTGAGATGGGAGCTAGAGAGAGACCCGGTGGATGTTATACCCAACCATGCAATAAAAGATGCAGGACAGGCAACAGTGCAGCTTTATCAGCATGATCTGCTTCCAATCATAGAAGCCAGGATTGAGTTATGTGGATCCTCCTGAACCCCTGCCAAGCAAAACTGTCCAACCTCCACTGAACGCCGGTGTAACTGGAGGAAAAAAACGAAGCATTTATCTGGCAAGTGCTTTCTAAAAGAGAGCGTGGCTGTCGGGAGCTGCCCGAGGGGCTGGAACGCTAGAGACGGTTCCGGAGGGATGGAGCAGCATCAGAGTGCCTAAGAGACAGGCAGGGGTTTTTAATAAAATGCAGTTTATCACATGGTGATTACCACCTCCTATTTATACCACAGGAGATCATGAGAAACACGGCACATATTCCTTTACTCCTGGAAACACAAAGTCAGCCGAACAGCCATGTGACAAACCGGCCCTTTTCGTGCACTTTGTACTTTGCCTTTCTAAACCTCTGTTTCCAAACACCTGTCACTCAGACCGAGAAATAAAGATCTGCTAGAATAGTAATTTCTGTGCCCTCCTCTCCCCCAGATCAACACCGCAGTCGATCAGGATTATGAAGCCAGATTCCAGGCTGCTCCACTCCACATGCAAACCTTAACTGTTCACAAGGAAGGACAGATGGTCTAAGTATACAACACGTGAGAAAGAGAACTCCAGAGTCTCCAGAAAATGCATCGTCTAACTTCTGTGGCTACACACAAAAGGCATTACAGACACAACGTGCCAAGACATAAAGAAAAAAAAAGTAGTTCAGGTAAGCTCTTCTGCCTTGAAGAGCACACCTTTTCCTGCTCCCCTTCAAATGTGGTTTGAAAGGCTCGGGGAGAGGAAATACCACATTATTTCCATGGTAAGATTCTGCAGTTGAGTTTGGGTGAAAGCCTTCATTAGCACTCTTTGAGAATGACTCGTAGAACTTGCCCGTAGCTTTGCCAGCTATGAGTAAAGCAACAATCACTAAGATACACCAACACCAACAACGTTTCCTCCACGCACTGCCTGATGTCTACTGGACTCAGCCTTCTCCTGAGCGATCCCGCTGCCTCCAGACAGGGAACCCCTGCCGTGACAGGCCCGTGAGATGCCACACCTTGCACCCGCTCCTCAGCCCACGGAAATTCTCCATTTCACTCATGATGCTCTACAATTGATCTGAGCACGGCCGACCTGCAGAGAAAAAAAAAACCAACTCTGTATCGCCCCTAATCTTTTGCTTTGGACAGCCGACCTCCCAAGAGCACAAACTGCAAAAATGATGCTACGAAGGTAACGCAGGCTGGGCGAACACCCCAGCACAGCTCCTGCGTGCGTCTACGCGTTGCCGGATCACCCAGGAGCACAAATTTCATCGGGATCAGGCCGAGGCATGTGACCAGGCTGCCGCTGAATGAGCCGGAGCGCAGGATGCCGGGCCAACTGCAATCCTGCTCTGGCCACCTGCCAGGCACAGGGGTGCAGACGATACCTGATCTGGCTGGAGCTGAGCACAGTGACACCTGAGCCGGCATAAAGTCTGCTAGTAAAAAGTTAACCTGTCAAAAAAACTCCTTGAATTAACTTGAGCAGGCAGGGTGAATGAATACCAGGTCAGCGCTTCACATCATGTGGCCGCCCCATTTTGGAGCCAATAATAGGAGCTGCACTGCTGGCTTTTGTGCGTTGCCAAACCACAGCCTGATGTCGATAGCGATGTTTATATGCATGGGGAACTCGGTGCAGGATCAGGGCCTCAGAGTCCTTCAACTCGCCTTGCCTCCAACTTACAGCAAAAAGGAAAGGAAAAAGCAGGGCGAAACCTCAATGTTTAACCTCTAAGTACTCAACAGAATGTACTAATATGGAATCTGTACGTGAAGGCGGAGACACGACTGCTTCTGTAGCAGATACATTTAAGTGATGATTAAATTACAGCCTATTCCTTCAGGTTAGTGAAGGCATGAGTACAGCAAACACGTCGGTAACTAAGCTGTGCAGTATTTTAGCAATCCAGACGGTACCGAAAATACACCCTTGTCATGTTGAACAAACGCAAACTTTATTTTTTTCTTTACAAAGAAAGGGCAGTCCCGCTCTTCTGAATCCGTTTTGAAAAGCCTTACCTGATCTCTGGTAGAATTTAAGCCATTTTTAACGCTGCTGCAATTCTGCCCAGTGTTGAGGTGTACACGGGTACCATTACACGAGGCTACAGACACACAGGAAACACGGTTTTCAAACATTCTTTCTCGAAATTGCTGGAAGCCACCGGAAATCGCTTGGTTTATGTGACTACTTCAACAGTTTTCAGAGCTAGTTCAAGGAGGCCATTAGCTGAAAGCCACTTTCAGAAGCTCTTCCATTTCCCATTACAGTGGTCTGGGTGACACGGTGGTGATGTCTGGTCGTAGGTCGGACTCAATGACCTCAGAGGTTCTTCCAGCTTGACTGATTCTGTCATTCTGTGAAGCAGTGCTGCTCTCTGCAGCGCCACCGCCCCTGCCCTGGTGGGGACCTGTCCTCCACGGGTGACAGCACAGCACCCACCGTGGCCTCTCTACCCCGACAAGGCAGCAAGCGGGCCGTGAATTAGGATTAGAAAAGCATTGATTGGAAATTAATAAATGCTGGAAAGTGCTGCCAGCAGGTCGAGGGAGGTGATCCTGCCCCTTTACCCAGCCCTGGTGTACTGCATCCAGTTTTGGGCTCCCCAGTACAAGAGAGACGTGGAGCTCCGATATAGGGTCCAGCAAAGAGCAACAAAGATGATGAGGGGACCGGAGCATCACTGTTAAGGCTGAGAAAATGCTGTGAAAATGTGGCCTGTTCAGCCTCAAGAGGAGTCAGCTGAGAAAGGACCTCATCAATGTCTGCAAGTATCTGAAGGACGAGTCAAAGGGACGGAGCCAGGCTCCTCTCGGTGAGCCCGACCAACAGGACAGGCGGCCACAGGCATAAACTGATGCAGGGGAAGTTCCTCCTGGAAACGAGGAACAACTTCTTCCCCAGGCACGGCACCACGCTGGCCCGAGGGGCTGCGGCCGCCCGGGCCGGGCCCGGGTGAGCGCTGAG
>VWZN01006155.1:550466-584237 GCA_013396955.1 Regulus satrapa | reverse complement strand
GCGGGGCGTGGAGGCCAAGCTGCACCTGCGCCGCGCCAACCCCTCGCTCTTCCCCAGCCTGGCGGCGCGGGGCATCCGGCGGGTGCAGATCCTGTCGCTGCGGCGCAGCCTGAGCTACGTGGTCCAGGGCATGGCGGACATCGAGAGCCTCAACCTCAGCGGCTGCTACAACCTCACCGACAACGGGCTGAGCCACGCCTTCGTGGCGGAGATCAGCTCCCTGCGCTCGCTCAACCTGAGCCTCTGCAAGCAGATCACGGACAGCAGCCTGGGCCGCATCGCCCAGTACCTCAAGGGCCTGGAGGTGCTCGAGCTCGGGGGCTGCAGCAACATCACCAACACCGGCCTCCTGCTCATCGCCTGGGGCCTGCAGCGCCTCAAGAGCCTCAACCTGCGCTCCTGCCGGCACCTCTCCGACGTGGGCATCGGGCACCTGGCGGGCATGACCCGCAGCGCGGCCGAGGGCTGCCTGGGCCTGGAGCAGCTCACGCTGCAGGACTGCCAGAAGCTCAGCGACCTCTCGCTCAAGCACCTGGCCCGCGGGCTGGGCCGCCTGCGCCAGCTCAACCTCAGCTTCTGCGGGGGCATCTCGGACGCGGGGCTGCTGCACCTGTCGCACATGAGCAGCCTGCGGAGCCTCAACCTGCGCTCCTGCGACAACATCAGCGACACGGGCATCATGCACCTGGCCATGGGCAGCCTGCGGCTCTCCGGCCTCGACGTCTCCTTCTGCGACAAGGTCGGGGACCAGAGCCTAGCCTACATCGCGCAGGGCCTCGACGGGCTGCGCTCGCTGTCCCTCTGCTCCTGCCACATCAGCGACGAGGGCATCAACCGCATGGTGCGGCAGATGCACGGCCTGCGCACCCTCAACATCGGCCAGTGCGTCCGCATCACCGACAAGGGCCTGGAGCTCATCGCCGAACACCTCAGCCAGCTCACGGGCATCGACCTCTACGGCTGCACCCGCATCACCAAGCGGGGCCTGGAGCGCATCACCCAGCTGCCCTGCCTCAAGGTGCTCAACCTGGGACTTTGGGAGATGACTGAGAGTGAGAAGGTCAGGTGAGAAGAAGAGGAGGAGGAGGAGGGTGCCCCGAGACCTCCGTCTCCTCTGGAGGGACTCACTGACTGACTGACTGACTGACTGCTGCAGAGGAGGAGAGAAAGAGAGAGGGGCATGCACAGAGACATGCTACCCACGCACTCTGGCACCGCAGGGAGGAGCACGGAGGAAGGGGGTATATCCTCGACCCTTCTGTGCTGCCTGCCTATCCTTGCTGTGGAGGAGGAGGAGGAGGAGGAGGAGGAAGGGGGAGCAGGAGGACAGAGAGAAAGCACCTATCCGTTTTCCAGGTCACGCCTCAAGCTCCGTGCTGGGGAGACAGGAGTTCTCCCTTCCTACAGCGTCCTTCCCTGCGGAAGAGGTAGAAGCCCACACTTATGCACTGGGGCTAGAGAACCCCTCTTTATCCCCACTCCCACATTCCATCCCCTCAAGCACTAAGGATGGATAAAGAAAGACCCTTGTTCTGCCATGTATTCAGAATAGATTATTTTTGGTTTATATAAAGGAGAGTGGGAATGGAGATGGGAACAAAAAATAGCAACAGCAGGAAAGGCTTCCTAGCTACCCCTTGTGTACCCAGTCACCCTGCGCTGGGCACAGACACAGCTTCTGATAAAACAACCATTCCACCTCTGTGCTTGCCCCTCCCCTGTCAACACATTTGTGACAGAAATACTGCTCCCTAGGTACATTGATTTTTTTTTTTTTTCCTTTTTAAATCTCTCTTCAGTCTCCAGTTTCATGTTATTCTCTGCTGTGGGTGGATACAACCTCCCACTATTCCAGTTCTCCACTGCACTGAGACTAGCGACAGCTCCAGCCTCCCCTTTTGTCAGTATGTTTCCGTGTCATGCTGCACTGTGGGTAGTGGAAAAGTCCAGGCACTCCATCCTCTCTCCCCATCTTTCCACTGGAGAGGAATACACCATTTCCTCCTTCTCCTGTCTCTGTGGGGACTGGGCACAGACTCCGCTCCCAAGCCTTCCCGTGCACTGGGGGACACTGAGAGTTACTGAGACTTGTCTTCCCTTTCATCATTCTCTCTTTTTCTCCCCTCCTCCTCCTTGGCAACAGGGATAGACATATCCAGCCACATATCCATTCCTCTCTGGGTCGGGGGTGAGCAGGTAGGAGGGAGTTCCAGCTCCTCTCTACCTGGGGGACGTGAGGAAGAATCTCCAGCTTCATTTCTGCTTCATTTGAGATACTGTGACCTGTTTTTATTTTGAAATGCATAAAAAAAATTACTGCTACAAAAACAGCCTCTTACTCTCCCATCTAGCCCTTGCTTACATCCTGTAATTGATCCCAGTTTTCCTCACTCATTCTCCCCTTTACAGTATTCATTTTCTTACATGGTTTTATTTTTAAAGACATATGAAGTTGCTGTTCTTGTGGATTTTTAAGTACATTTTTTTTCTGCTGAATATATTCTATATATATAAATATATATATGATGTCTGGCTACCTCGTTTTAATTTGTTAATTTTTTTTTCCCCTCCTCAAAAGCCCTGGAATTCTTACAGGAAAGAGATTTTGAGACTGAAACATTTTTGTGCCTAGACTGGAATAATGCCCCTTGGGTTTGTTCTTATTTTTGCCCCTCCTCCATCCCCACCTCTTTTTTTTCAAATTTTTTTTTTTTTTCTTTTTGTAATTTTTGATTTTTTGTTTTTAGGCTTACCCTACTGTGTCCCACCTTCACATTCTGGTTGTGCCTCTCCCTCCCTCTTCACTTGGGAACTGGGGACCCAAACTGTGCTTCTGCATTTTTACTCTTCTAGCACAAATATGTAACGTGAGAATCCACGCTGAGGATTGGGCTACTGTTAAAAACAGAAATGTGTAAAATGCAAGTTTGTTTAAGAAAGAAAATATATATGTATGGATATATGCAAATGCTTTCCCCTCCCCTCCTAAGCCACCTACAGAAGGTCACTATGCCAGGCTTCCTGTCTGTAGGTGGAGAGGAGCAGAGCTGGCCTGCAGGCCCCAGGGCTGCCATGTGAAGGGGAGGAGACTGAAGTTCATCTGTCTTATCTCTGTTCTGTC
This sequence comes from Regulus satrapa, assembly GCA_013396955.1. NCBI lineage: Eukaryota > Metazoa > Chordata > Aves > Passeriformes > Regulidae > Regulus > Regulus satrapa. The sequence goes on along the minus strand of VWZN01006155.1, from coordinate 581,116 downwards.
AATAAAATGGAGCTGGGTCTTTAGATTAATTTTTAATTATTATTTTAAAGAGGAAGAGTAAGTTTGGGGTGGTTTTTTTTTTGTTTCGTTTTGATTTTGTTTTGTTTTGTTTTTAAATATCTTGGCTTTTTTTTTGCTTATCTGTTCAAAATCTCAAATCCTCCACAGTAACAGGCCAGACCACGGAGTTAACGCAAACCCAGAGACCCCTATGGATTAATTGTACTGTTTGTGAATTTGTATAAAAAAAAAAATAACAAAGATCCTCTTAAAACATTTTATATTCTTACAGTAAAAGGTTAAACATATTTATATAATAAAAGAGGAAATATGAAGTATGTTTTTGAAAAAAAAACAAAAAAAAAGCCGTATCTGTGTTGTCTGTGCTTATTGAAGACATGTATCTGTTGGCTTTGGTAAGAGCAGCCTCGTGGCCAGCGGTGGGGATTTGGGGCTGGCTCTGCTGAGCAAGGGAGGAGGAGAAGGAAGGAAGGGAGCCTGGAGCCTCCTCCTGTGCAGGATGGTGGGTACCATCACCGGCAGGAGTTTGGCAGGACGGGCGCTGGCAGCATCCCTGGGGACAAACGCGCTGCCCTGGATGGGAAGCAGCTCAGCCTGAGCTCAGAAAAGCCTCCAGTGCTGAAACTTGCTAGCAGCTGAATCGACTGTTTGGTGATGGAGGTGGGAAGAAGGCCTGTGTTTCTGAATTTTTTTTAAGCTCCAGATGAATTGCACGGTGGAAGATTTTTAATTTTTTTTTTTTTTTTGTAGCGATTTAAACTGCGGCCCTCCCTGGATGGAAAACCCATCAAATAAAAACATTTCCCGGCAGTGACAACCACCAAAAACCCGTGCCCTTGCAAACCTGGGAAATCTAAAACATCGTGGTTGATTTCCACTGCCCAGCCGAAGACTAAAGAGAAAGTAAAAAAAGTGGGACCGTGGTTAAAAAAAAAAAGAAGTTTGAATAATCGAAGGTGTCCTTTTCCTTTGTCCTCCACCATAATCTTTCTCCTCAACGTTATGACTTTTAACCCGCTGCCGTCCCTTTTCAGCCCGCCCGACGTGGGGTGTTTTATTGTTGCTGGGGATGGAGCTTAAGCGGTGTTTATAGGGCAGCCACAAAGCCCGTGTCCCCCAGGCCGGCTGGGGCTGCCCGCTGCCCCCTTCCTGCCTCCAAGGAGGGGGAATGCGAAATGGTGGAAGAAGGAAGGCAGAGCCATTGTTCAGGAAAGTTAAAAGAGGAGCTGTCCTTGCTTGCTTGCTCAGTCATGCATACTCAATCTGGCCGGGCCCGGGTCCCTATGGAAAGGAGGAGGGCGATTCTTCCCCTCTTTTTAACATTCCTCTCCAGGCCTGGCTGTATTTAAGCTGCTTTCCTCCGCGCCGAGGAGGAGGGAGGGGGATGGTCTGAAGTTCCTGTACATTTGCATTTTAAGCACTTCCAGCGCTGAGCAGGCCACTTTGTTCCCGCTCCAGCAGCCCTGGCTGGGTGCTGCTCCAGGTGGGATGCCCTCCCAGGGGAGGTGCCCTCGGCGCCCGCACCTGCTCAGCCTCTGCCCGCACAGCTATTCCGGCTGAGGCTGGGCTGGGCACGCTCCTGTTGCCGGCTCTACCCACCTCACCTCTTTATGTCGGTGCTGCATTTCAAAGGAGAAAGTCGTGCCTGACTCCGGTCCTCTTAAAAAGAAACGCCGTCTCCTCCGCATCCTTAAGGACCTGGACTATCTCAGGGTCTGGATTTTGGGGTGTGTGTTCTTCTAGTCCCTCCTTTCCAAGACTTCCAAGCTTTCTGCTGGGAATCCATTCACAAAAGCTGCATTGTTCGCTTTAGGGAAAGCCACCACAATTGGATCTAATTGAGCCTGACACTATATCCATCTTCCTCTGCTTGGAGGGAGGTGTTGGGGTCCGTCTTTCGTGCATTAAGGAAAGAGTTTACAGTAACTTCTTGATGGAAAAAGAGCATGTATGTACGAGTGCTATAAACAACAGGAATTCCAGATCAGCTTCCCGTAACAGCTGAAAACGTTCCTGGGGTTGAGCAGCAGTCCCAGCCAAGGATGGGGAATGATAAACCTCTCATAGAGTAGGTTTGTTTCTTCTGGGTTTGGGTGAAAATGCCAACTCCTTATGAAGCCCCATGCTCACATGGACAACAGTGGGACATCTACGTTTCAATATAATTTATGTGCTCGTAAGCTCCGTAATCAACACTAGGACAGGTTTATTTTTTCCCCCCCTAAAAAAATCCCCTGACCTTCTTCTCTCCACTTATGAAAAAAACCCAACAAACCAAAAGCATTACCCACATGGCCCAACATCCTCTTTTAGGGGGAACACGAACCAAAGGAAGTTGCCAAAACCAAAGCCTCCCTGAAACCCGGTTCTTTGACACCCTGGACTAGGTTCCCATAGATGGAGCAAGTGCTCCTCATAGCTTCCTCTCATGCTCCACTGTGACGGCACCTCCTCGGACACAGACACAGGCCAGCAACCATAGACCAATTACCACATAACTTCTCAGCACAACCAACCGCTCTTGAATTTTTGAACATGACTCAGTTGGCAGCTGGGGTAGAAAAGGATAAAAAACGCTCCACTACTTGGAAATGAGCTGGAAGTCTGTGTCAGTGAGCCCACGGTGCCCCGGCAGTGGCTCTGGTGGCAGCACAGCCCCCTGCACAAGGCAGGGCACCCAGGGAGGGACCTGAGGAGCAGAGGGGCCACGCTCGAGAAAGCAGAACAGAGCGATGTGGAGGAGGGAAGAAGAGGCCGAGCAGTAGAGGAGGCAGCCAGGGACCGAGGGGCAGCAGCTGGGGATGCCAGCTCGCAAGCTGCAGCGAAATCCTGCGTGTGCGTGGGGTCCCTGGCCTGCTGTGGCAGCTGCTCCCCTCACCAGATCCACGGGGCTGGCTCCTCTCCCTGGGAGACGGGAGGAAAAGCAGGCTCCACCTGGGTCCTACTGCCCTTGGACTAGCACATGGGAGGTCCATGCGTGACAGATTTATACATTTCATACCTTCCCGCTGCACGCTGCGGGTTCGGCTGAATCGGTTTGTCATGGTGGCTGCGGGCTCCTTTGTTTCGCGGTAATAAATAACGGGGTCACGGGGCAGCTGTCAGCCAAACCACCTGGGGCCTGTGCTGCGGCCAGAGGTGATCTCTGTGCTAGACAGCATAGAGCTTACCACTGAACCTGCCCTTTGGGGGTCAGGGAAGGGCCGAAATGAGACCTGGGTGGCCGAGACACTCACACATTTTGGAAGCAAAGCTAGAAGTTAGCACAGGCTACCATTAACAGCTCAAGGGGAGATATCCCTGGATCTGGCAGCCTCGCCGTGTTGTGCGTGTGGGATGCTCCTAGCAAAGTGAACCCTTTTTTAGTTTTCTCTCTCCCTCCTCTACCTTAAATGCCGCTCTTTCAGCCAGCAGCTCTTTAGCAGTGCCTTCTGCGGAGGGAGAAGATAAACGGATAAACTCGGCTGGGTGGTGCGGGCTGGACCCCTCAGGACATCAGCGAGGCCCCGCGCCAGGGCTGCTGGCCGGGCTGCACTGACACTCCCCACCATGGCCAGCCAGGCCGTCCTGCTCAATTCCCCAGCCTCAAGCTGCACGAAAGAAAGAGCTGGAGAAGGTTCATCAGGCTCCTGTGCCAGAACTTAAGCCTCCAGCCACATTTGGCAGGGATGCTAGTGCTTCTCCCCCTTCCTTAATTAAATTTACCATATGCACTAGCTCAATGACAGTCCAAACTGAAATGCACGGTGGAGAATTTGAAAGACCCGAATCTGATCTGTCCCTGCAAGATGAATGGAAATGTGATTGTCCTAAAGATTCCTAAAATCTGTGGTGTTTCTTAGAGAAGGTGTCAAAAGCTTAATACCAATGCCTGGACGCATGCCCTGAGCAAGTGTTTCCACATGAGAGGGCTACTGAGACATAAACCAAACTCATAATTTGCTACAGAAACTAACTCAGATCTAGAAATGGGAACCTCCTCCCAGTTATTTTCCTTCCTCTGAGTCTTGTTTCTCTGGGCACAGTCTAGTGATTTCATGATGAAGCAATTTCCCCTCCCAGCTTTGGGAAAACAAAAACGAAAAAAAAAAATCCCAAACAAATTTTTTGTTCCTCCCTCTCCTTTGCCTCTTTCTGCCCCAAAATGTCCCAGCTTTACAACCCTTGGATGTCTTTAGGGGTTTGGCAGCTGGCGCACGGCACCACAGGGGCACACAGATCCCAGCTCTGCAGCCAGCAGCCTCTCTCCTCGCTCAGTGAGCTGAAATGCCAAGAAATCCCTGCCATTATCCCCCTTGGTCACAGCTGCGGTGGCGCCCGTGGCTCCCCAGCTTCAGCTGAACCAGGTGCATCCTCCAGCGTCGTCACCTCCTCCTGCCACACGCTGGGGGCAAGTCCTGTGAGGCAGGGGTACCCCAGGCGAGCTGGTTCCTCTGCTCCCCGGGCTCCTGGAGCTGCCAGGGATGCAATGCCTGACTCGGCTCCGGCAGATCTCCATCCGCCTGGCCAAGGCACCCCATGCGAATCGAGCAGAGGTGGCGGCGATAACGAGATCCCTCGGGGGGCTCGCCTAACACCCAGGAAAACCGGAAAAACAGATGGACACCGTGCTGCTGCCTGTGGGGCTGGCGCCGGCTCCGCAGCCACACGGCCTGGGTGGCGCATTCCCATCCCATTCCCAATCCAAATCCCCATCCCCATCCTGATCCTGTTCCTGATCCCAGCCTGTTCCCCATCCCCATTCCCATTCACATCCTGATCCCATTCCCCATTCCGATCCCGTCCCCGTTCCCATCTTATCCCCAGTTCCTGATTCCATCCCCATCCACGATCCCATTCCTGCTCCCATCCCGGTCCTCTTCCAAATCCTGATCCCCATTTCTGCTCCCATCCTCGATCCCAATCCCGTTTCCAATCCCGTTCCCCATTTCTGTTCCCAATCCTATTCCCTATTCCTGATCCTGTTCCCAATCCTGATTCCCATTCCCACTCCTGGTTCCCCATTCCCAATCATGTTCCAAATCCTGTTCCCCATTCCCATTCCCGATCTTGTTCCCAATCCCAGTTCCACATTCCCGATCCTGATCCTGTTCCAAATCCCGATCCCCATTCTCAATTCCCCATTCCCGATCCTGTTCCCAATCCCGATTCCCCATTCCCGATCCCGCTCCCTATTCCAGATCCCGATCCTGATCCCCCATTCCCCGTTCCCGATCCCGATCCTGTTCCCTTTCCCCATTCCCGATCCTGTTCCCAATCCCGATTCCCCATTCCCGATCCCGCTCCCTATTCCAGATCCCGATCCTGATCCCCCATTCCCCGTTCCCGATCCCGATCCTGTTCCCTTTCCCCATTCCCGATCCTGTTCCCAATCCCGATTCCCCATTCCCGATCCCGCTCCCTATTCCAGATCCCGATCCTGATCCCCCATTCCCCGTTCCCGATCCCGATCCTGTTCCCTTTCCCCATTCCCGATCCTGTTCCCGTTCCCCGTTCCCGTTCCCCATTCCCCATTGCCGTTCCCCATTCCCGTTCCCCATTCCCGATCCGGTTCCCGTTCCCCATTCCCCGTTCCCCATTCCCCATTGCCGTTCCCCATTCCCGTTCCCCATTCCCGATCCGGTTCCCGTTCCCCATTCCCCGTTCCCCATTCCCCATTGCCGTTCCCCATTCCCGTTCCCCATTCCCGATCCGGTTCCCGTTCCCCATTCCCCGTTCCCCATTCCCCATTGCCGTTCCCCATTCCCGTTCCCCATTCCCGATCCGGTTCCCGTTCCCCATTCCCCGTTCCCCATTCCCCATTGCCGTTCCCCATTCCCGTTCGCCATTCCCGTTCCCGTTCCCGTTCGGGCCGGCTCCCCGCGCCTGCAGCTCTCGGCGCGCCCGCCAGGCGGCAGCCTTGCCCGCCGAGTGCCGCCCGGCTCCGCGCCTCATTAATTAGCAGCAATTAACGAAGGGCTCCGCGCCGGCCGCGGGGAGCCCGCACCGCGCCTCATTAACAGCAATTAACGAAGGGCTCCGCGCCTCCGCCGCGGCCCCGGGGGTCACCCGTGTCCTTCCCCGAGCGGCGGGGATGGACTGAAGGTGCCCTGGACACGAACGGGCCCGGCACGGCCGAGGAGGGAGGGGCAGAGCGACGGGGAGCGTGAGGCTGCTCATCATCGTCACCACCGTCAGCATCTTCAGGGGGTGCTTCAGCACCTTCAGGGGGTGCTGAAGGCTCCCGAGGCTTCGCCAAACTGGAAATCCACGCCTGGCGCAGCTGAACTGGGAGTCGAGCATAGAACCAGTGAATGGTGTGGGCTGGAAGTGATCTTAAAGATCATCCAGTTCCAATCCCCCTGCCACGGGCTGCAACACCTCCTGCTATGAGGAGTTGCTGAAAGCCCTGTCCAGCCCGGCCGAGAACAATTCTAGGGGTAGAGCATGCACAGCTTCTCCAGGCAACCTGTTCCACCACCCTCACAATAAAGACTTTCTTCCTGGAAAGTCTAAACCCAGTCTAAACCAAATGTAAACACAACCTCTTCCAGTTTAAAGCCAGCCTCCCTTGTCCTATCACTACATGTCCTAGTCAGAACTCCCTTGCCAGCTCTCTTTGCCCATCTAGGTACTGGAAAAAACAACCCCAGCTCTCTCAGTCTGTCTTCCCAGAAATGCTCCAGCCCTCCGATCACTTCCATGCCCTCCTCTGGACTAGCCCCAGCAGGTTCATCTCCTTGTGCAGGGATGTGCATCAGTGCTCCCCATCATGTGGGAACTTCACACCCCAGCCCCGAGAGCTGTGTCCTGGAAACCATCCATCCATCCTAGACTTAACACTTCGGCCCTAAAAACTCCATCTCTTGACCTCTATAGCTTAACAGCAAGAAAAGTATTTTATCTATTTGTTTGGGTTTTTTTTTTTTTTTAAGCATGCAAGTGTGAGAATGGTAATGGAGCAGGACCAGACTTAAAGTAATGCTCAAATTATTTTATTTCAGTTTTGTTCTGCAGGGTTTAGCTGTGCTGTTGGCACAGTTACTCCACTGGATACCTCTGTAGTAAGTAGGGTATCTGGAGCTGTATGTGTGTGTCCTTTTTAGCACATAAATTTAAGTAGTCTTTTTTATCCAGTTCTCACACTGCTGCTACAGGTACAGTGAGGGTGTCTTTTTCAGAAGCAACTATACCTTATAATTTACAGAATTTTAATAATTAGCTTCTGCAGACTCATTACATACACAGACATCAAAAAGAGAAAATCACCACTAATGGGGGAAGAGAGGTGGAAATAACTTGACTAAGGTGATGTCCCAGATCCGTGTGTGGACAAACACTGCCTGGCGTCCACCCCTTCCATCTCCAGTCCTGCTGGCTTCTGCCACTTGGAGCAGCAAAAATGGAAATGACTTTTCCAGCCTAAGGCAGTCCTGGAGAAGGAGGGTCAGGACAAAGAACACCTTCCCAGTCCTCCACAGCAGACTCCCTCAGCAGCCTGGAGACGCTGCTGGTGTTCAAGCGTGGGCTGTGGAAGAGCTCCCAGCAGCAGGAGCCCCTCCAAGAAGCCACCTCCATCTCTCTCTGTGCGCTCTTCAGCTGTCACAGCTTTTATTCCAGGCCACGGCCAGTCTGACCCAACAATCGCAGAGCTGGCAGCCCTGCGGGGACACGTTCAGGCACAGCAGCAGGTAGGGCTGTGTCTGCAGCCCTCCGGCCACTCCCTGGACACGTCCAGCAGGACCGTGCCCGCAGAAGGGACCACCCATGCGCATCAAAGGCGCCACACGGTCCCTAAGGCCGCGGATGCTGCCTCCCCTCCTGGTCCCCCGTCCCCAGAGTCACCTGCCCGTGAGCACAGCCTTGCCCAGACCACACCGAAGGCCGACCCAGCCACGGCGACTTCTGCTCCGCACACCCAGACCGCAGGGCATGGGGGCTGCCCACTCCCCTGCCCTCACCTCTGCTGGGTTCCAATGCACAGAGCCAGGGGGAAGGTGGGGAAATATCACCGCCCTCCCCACACCTGCCAGGGAGTCAGTGGGACAGGGGGAGGCTGCATGTGAGCGGCCGGGTGTAACTTCCACCCTGTCCCTAGTGCCAAAAACAAGCATGTTAAAGCTAATCTACCCCTGTCTCAGCTCAACTGCTTTTCTGTGACTAAGCCCCTTATAATGGTTTTACTAAAATCCCCTTTTGATGGAAAAAATCCCAGCTGGAAGTTTCGGGCAGCGGCACAATGTGCAAGTCTGCGTGTCCCTTTCCCCAGCTTCACAAAAGCCTCTAATCGAGTGGAAAATTTGCTGGAGGCCAGAGGTTTAGGCCTGCAATTATTTTTTAAGGGATTATCAGGAGAGAATGGCCGTACTTACGACCCTCCCTCTCTTTGTGCTCTGCTCTGTGCCGCTTTCAGATGGACTCAGCCAGAAACCTAAACCACCGCAGCTGGATCCAGCAAAACCAGGGCTTGGCTGGGCAGCTTGCCTCCTCTCTGTCTCACAGGACAGATCCCAGACTCTAGCTTAGATGAGTCCCACTCCAGCAGCATGCAATGAACAGAAGTGCTTTTCCACAGAAGCAACGCTCTCAAGACTTTTTAAATTTTTTTTTTTTAAAAGTAAAGCTTGAGAAAAAGCAAACGATTCCAGCCCAGTGAGCCCCAGTGATCTGAAAAACCAAGGAGCCAGGAGGGATGAGGTCCATTGGACAGGCTGGGCTTTGGCTCTGCAAAGCCATTATGTAGGAGGTCTTACACAAGTTACTTGCAGCAGGCTCCAAAAACGACTTGGCACCGAAGAGGCGCACACTGTAACACCCAGCTTCGGAGGGCTTTGCTCCAAGGGTGGGTCCTGGCCTTGGGGTCCTCGGTGCTTTTGCGGCCTCTGAGAACAGCCAGACACCACTAAGGATCCAAAACACCTCCTTGCCGGGCACGGAGCCACTCGTGTCAGCGCACGGAGCACCGGCCCTCCTGCCCGAGGGGCTCCGTGCCTCGCTCAGAGCTCCCACGAGCTGCCCGCGCTCACGCCGTGGCCCCAAACCAGGCTCTGCTCCTCTTCCATCAAACTGCCACCTTCCTGCTTGCCCGACAGCAGCGAGCCAGAGCCAGAGCCAGAGGGAGCAGCGGCCTTCCCTGCTTCCCAACAGTAGCCTAAGGAAGCGGGAGACCTGCTTTTAATTCCTGCCTCCCTTCGCTTCCAGCCTATCCCTTCTGGAGACAACCACAGGAAAAAGGGCTACTCTTCACTGTTCCCATGTAAGCCCCACCACAGTGGCTTGTGGGGATGATTATTCCAGACTCGGAGCAAGAAATGGAACACGTGAAGGAAACAACAGCTGAAGACCTCTCTCAGCATGTGGCATCAAACAGCTGTTGGCCAGCATGGAGAAGCAGGTTGTGATCCCTGAGCTTTCCTGTATAAGATGTTTCAAAACAAAGCTGCAGCTGCCACTGGGGTTCTTTGTTTTTGTTTTTTTTTTAGTTTTTTTTTTAATCTTACCGTGCCTGCATGTGCTGGGTATGCTCTGAAAGCACCTGGGCAGACTGAGGGGCCAGGATGCTTGCCTTGTGGACGGTGGTCAGACTCAAAAACTTTTGGAGCAGGCATTTAAGTAATAAAAAATCAGCACCCAAGGGGTGTTAAAACCAGAAATAATTTAGAAACTCCAGACAAGCACAGAGAAAAAGTCAAATGAGGCATCTGGAATTATGATGCCTCCAGGAGCTAGGTGGTGCCTAAGCTGGGGATTTTGATTTTGCAATTCTGAATGCTGCCTAAATGTCATCTGGCTTTGTTTTGTTTTTTTTCTTGGATCAGTTCTTTTGCTCCTCTCTATCTCATTCTCTCCATCCACATTTTGCAGGATTTTAAGACAGTAAGATTAAAAAAGGCAAATGGCCAATCCTTTTCAAAATTGCTCATTAAGTCTGATGTGCTTTGAGATACTCTGAGTCTGCTCTCCAAGACATCCCAAGATGAAGAATGCAGAGTCACCAGTGAGCAGTAGCACAGGATGTGACCTGTGTGACTCACTGGTGGCACTAGAAGCATAAGATCAGGTGAAGAGCCAGCTCCAGCCCCAACTTCTCACCCAAATAAATGGAGCACCATGCACAGTGCCACAGAAGAGCCGTCCTTTACTACCTCCAAGGAAGCAGATCTTCCCCCAGCCTGCTGTTTCTGAGTACCACTGGTGAACTCAACACTTGCTGTGTTGGAGTCCTGAGTCCTTCTGCTTATACAAAGTCTGCTTTGTAAGCTTGAAAATCCCTGCTTAGAGTATCACTGAAACACCATGGACTTCCAGAGATCAGCATCCAAATTCTGGACAGAGATAAGAGCATATCTACTTGGATCATTTCTGAAAGGGGTTTATCTCACCTGTATACAGCCTGCAGCCCCCTTACTCAACCAATTCCAGTTTACTTCTAGTAATTTTTCTCCCTATCCACCTCAAATATTTTAATTTTTCCCCAGACGAAGCTCTGTTTTTAATGCTCTCCACAACTGGCAACAGAAAAAAAAGAAGAGTTGAGCAGTTTTCTGTTTCAGAAAGCCTCTTCCATCCTGCATGAACACTCCTCTCCCCGAGTCCTCACACTCAGCTCCCTGCACATGCTTCAACTCCACCTCTGTGCAGTGTCAGCCTTGTGAAGAGCCCACTTATCATGCTGCATTGTACAGGTGGATTTCTAGATGCATGGTAAACACGTCTGGAAACTATTACTATCCCCACGAATATTTGTGTCCCGCAAGAGCTGAAACCAGAACTCCGGCAATGTAAAGAGATGTTCCTCAAACGGGATGTTGCAAAGATTTCACAAGTTCCAATATTACAACATTCAGGTGCTTACAATGGAGATACACCTCGTCACAGGTTCATTTCTGTCCTCTCCCTGCCACTTCCCTGCGAATGGGCCCTGCAGACAGAAGGGTTTCAGAACACGTCTGCACAGACTGCTCTGGAGCTGTGCTGCGTCAGGCACAGGCTTGGTGTTGGAAGGGCTCTCTGCACCTCCAGCTGCATCTTGATGCAAACATTTGAAGGAGCTGCTGTCTCCAGAAAGCAAGGACAAGTTATTATTACGAAAGCTGGGGGTTTCCAGGGTGCCAGCAGAGGATCCAGAGCCAGAATCTACAAGTGCCCGAGGAACACCTACGCAACATCTGCGCGTCTCCCGCACCAGGTGTTGCTCCCTGGAGCACATAATTTGGGCATGCCCTCAGCGTGCCACTCCTACCAGCTCCTCCAGGACAATGTCACGCGCTGCCTACAGCGACGTGCAGAGCCAGGAGCGCCAGCCCCAGCTCGGGGGAAGCTGTCATTTACCAAGAATATGTCGTGTCAGTGCAAACCTAGCCCGCAGCTGGGAACTGGCAGGATATACTTGAGGTATCAGGCTCACGGAGCGGGAGCTGAATAAACTGCTCTGCCCACAATATGTGAAAAAAACTGCAGGCAGTTTTAAGTTGAAGACTTAAAAGGAGGCACGCAGAGAAGTCAGGGGTCAGGCTCCAGGAGAGACACAGGTTCAAGACTCCAGAAAACAAGGTGCAGAGAGGAGTGCAGCCAGCAGCAGTGTCACCCCTGCACAGGGATGTGCTTTCTCTGTGGAGGTGAATGCACCTAACAAAGCTCTGGTCACAGTCCATGGACCCCACACACTTCAAGGATGGGAGCGTCTCTCCTTTATGCGTGAGCTGTTCTCAAAAGCTAAGGCTGAAATCCTGGCAATAGCACCCCACTTTCTTTAAAAAGCAAAAGAAAAAAATCCCACCCAATATAACAAAGAAAAATAATCAAAGAAAACATCCCAAGTCAAGAGTCTGCTGCAGCACAGAATGGAAAGTTGCTTACTCATCTTCAGGAAGAAATTATATTTCATATATCAGGCTGAAGGTGGCCATGGAATGGGATTCAGCACATGGATGCATTTCTGGAGGTTTTTTATTTTTAATAAATATGCAGGGGCAAAACCTCTGTCCATACAAATCCTATGGAAAATATTGCTCATGTTCTGTTTGTGTACTCAGGCACTGCATATATGAAGATATTTTAGAGGCCTCTATACTTAGCCATTGTGGTTTCAATCTTTCCCAGGCCAGAGGTAGCTGTGTAAGCATGTAGTCAGCACTGGCTAAACAAGTACTTTTGAAACCATACTATTATTACCAAATTAGTTAAAGAAGGTTTCTTTCTTCTTTTTTTTTTTGGTTTGGGGAAAGGGGAAAATCTAGACTTCAAGAGAAAAGCATTAAAAGGCTCACAAAAAAAAACCCAAAAAAAAACCAAAAAAAAAAAAACCAAATAACCAACCAAAAAAGCCCAAAACAAAACCCCATCACTCTTCTAGCCCTTAGAGTGAGATGTGTTTTTTTCAGTATCTCTTTTCATTTAACTACAGCCAGACCACTTCAGGGCAGGTTTCCACCTGACCTCAGCAGGACGGCAGCCCCGGATCCCCGGGGTGCTCCAGGGTCCTTCTGGTGTGGGTGACTCAGGCAGAGCAGCTCCTTCCTCTGAGTCAACGCTGCCCCAGTGTTCCAGCACCACACCGAGCCTGCTGACCTGCTGTCTCAGAGGAAATAAATGGGTGCCCGACCACGCTGGTGGTTGTTAAAGACAACACCAAGCTCTGCACAAACACTGGCACTTGGCTACGTGACCGCTCCCCGTGTGGGTAATTACATTTCTGCCTTCCTCCCAGCTCTGTCCTGGACGGCTTCAATGGCTGCTGTGTTTCACCCTGCCCTAAATGCAATCTGAGGCTTGGAGAACAGCTCCAGCACTGCCCAAAACGAAAAACTTGGAATTTTAGGGCTGACCCCACCTTTGGTTGGCTCCATGTCTCTCCTACCTTTTCTTCTCCCTCGCTTTCCTCACGTGCAAAAGGGAGACCACGAGAAGAATCTTTTCAGCAGAGAAGAAAGACACTGGTGGAAAAGCCCATGTAAGAGAGCACCATAAAGGTGAATTATGTGAGACGATGCTGTTAATTAGGGGCGCTGATTAAACATTCTGGGATTTTTTCAGTAGAAAAAGCATTCGGGAAAATAAGGAAGATTGGTGAAGAAATGAAGTCTTTGGATTTGATATAATCAAGACCTATGATCTTTCTTTAATCCAAGAGAGCCCTGGATTAAGGGCCAGACAGGTATTTCCCCCTTTGATGTGAGGGAGTTCAGTGATGCCTACTCTACAGGAAATTCTCAAAAGGTGCCGAGTATTAGCAGGACATGTTTTTCCACAGGCAACTCAGCTGCCTATAATTACCTGAAGAAAAATTTGTCCTCTCCTTCCTATAATCCCAGGGCTCTGATCACATCCTACATTTGCGCTGGGGACTCAGTTTTGGAGCCCTGTGACATTTGCAGCACACAGTCTGAAAAACACACTTGGATCTGAGATTTGGCACGAGCTTGTTGAAGGCTCACCAAAAGGTTCACCAAAAGGTTTGTGGCTCTTCTCAGCACAACTGGGAGCAAGTTACAGTTGGGCACTGTACCTTGCAGCTTGGGCAAGCAGGAAAAAAAATGGGCTCAAGCTTGGAAGCTCTGACCAAGATGCACTTGGAGAGTTACAGTTTAGTTCAGGCATAAGCTCGGTTCCAAACTCGCAGGCTGGAACAGGGGGCAGCCAAGGGATCTGCATGGCAAAAGGCTCAGGTGACAGCCAGGGGAGCCAGCCAGGGGAGCACCAGCCCTGTAGGTCACACAGGGAGTCACTTCTGAAGCAAATCCCCCACCAGTCCCACCACCCACGCAAGCGGTTTGAACCCTGAGCAGCCTTAGAGCTTGCAGATGGGATTCTCTCTGGAGGAAGGCACACAGCAGACCACGCTTGGAGGAGGACACTCAGTGCATTCTCCACACCCATGGGATTGGCTAAAAACTAGTTCAAAATTACACTCCTCCACCCCAGAGTGCTAGTGCAGTGGGTGCCAGGTGTTCAGCACCACCCTGCCACTCTGCCACAGCCACCAAGAACTGGGACTCTGCTGCCCAAGAACTGGGACACAGAGGTACAGCAGTACCCGATGATTTGGGATATCTGCTTTTGAGCACCCTCTGCTGGATATTACAGTTCTTGATCCCCTCCAGGCCAGCGATGCTGGGATGCCTGCGACCCCCCAGCAAGATGCTGGGGAAGCAGGGAGCCTGTCCCGGCCATCCCAGGACGCCCTGGCATGCAGTGAGGCACTACAATGGATAAATCAGCGTCTACTGAAAACAATCAGAGCCCAAAGACGCACTCACCACCGAGAAAAGCCAAACCCAGCTCACACGACGGAGCTGGGTACAACCCGCTGAGTCTGAAGGAAACACACACTGCTGAAAAATGATGTTCTGAAATGCACTGCCCCCCAGGCAAGAGCACGGAGCTGCTCTGCTGATGTAACATTTCCTCCTGCAGAGGTCACCTATCCACCACAACGCTGGAGCAAAGAGGCAACCGAGACAGAGTTTGGACAAGACGGGCAATTGCCACCTTGAATCTACAGCCCATGAGGAAAACAGCAGCAGCCTCAGACCCTACATTCCAGCCTTCAGGTGACTGGAAAGTTATGGCCACCTCTGATGCCCAGAACCATTCAAAGGAGAGATGTTCTGGAATGCAGTGACTCCTCTAAGCTAGAGCCCACTGTCAGATGGCTCAGAGGAAGGCACTGCAGGTTGATAGGGCCGGGAAGAGCTTTTAACTGGCTGCAGCTGGAAGACTGTCCAGGAGAAGGAAGCCCCTTCTAAATGACCTAGAACAAAATGAACAAACTGCATGCGAGATCTTTATCCACATATCTAATCCTTTCTGCATTCTACTGTGTTCTCAGTCGCAATTATTTATGTGCTGTAACAAAAAAAAAAAAATTAGTTTCACGTGTGTCAGATGTTTTATTTCAATTTCATTGGAAACCTTGTATTACATAAAAGTATACACAGGAATGCCTGGTCTACTTCTCTGTACTTCTAAGTTTATATACTTCTGTCACGTTGCTTTTTTATTACTCTTCACTCTAATGAAGGACGCATAATCTTTTTCAGTCTTTCCACACCTCCGGGCATTTTCATCACCTTGCTCTGTTAAATATTTGTAGCAGGGCGATCAGAAACGAACGCACGATATTTTACTTTTGAAGACCCAGAGATTCTCTTGTCTTTCCACACATCCCCGAGGCCAGCAGGCTCCTCCTCAGCCCAAGCCAGGGGAGAGGAAGCAGAGCTTCTCACACCGCAGAATTCCCGACACCCGGAGGAGTTATGTGCTCCTGCCCCATGCCAGCCAGCCTCCGCTGTGGTAAGGCCAGCGAAAAGGCATCAACCCCTGCTCCCTGCTAGGAAACAAAGTCTCCCACTCATTCCCCAGAAAAAGTTAAAGGTACTCATTTCTGAGGGATTGCGGGGCGGGCAGACGCAGCGCAGCTCTCCAAAGATAGCTCAGAAATAACCTGGGAGGATCCCAGATGAAGGCTGGGTGTCTTCTTACATCTGTCTGGTTTCCGAGATGGAGTGTAAACAGTGGCACATTAGCTTAGATTAATTACAGGCTGCCGGTATTTTGCTTTCATGTAGCGAGCTCTGGGAACATAACACCGCTGATAATTAAATAGCGCCTGCCATCAAAGGGCTCCAAACCACCCGGCGAAGCAGGCAGGCTGCTCGGGCAGGGCTGGCACACAGCAGCGGCTTAGCAGGACACAGGAACACAGCCACGCTTGTGGAGGAAATGAGAGATTTCTACTGCAACTACAGAAGGAATTATCACGTGTTTTACATTAAGTACTGTACAGCCAGACCTGGGCAGGATTAGCATCAGTGCCAGGAGACCTTCACCATTTACACATCAAGTTTTGTATCCCATGAGAAAGATAATTTCTCCCATGATATGACTCTCTAGTTTTTGTTTTTTTTTTCTTTTTCTTTTTTTCCCCCTGGAACAATGGCTCATTAATGACTGAAGAATTTAAAAAATATATATATATCTCCTACATCATTTTCTGCAGAGTGAGAAAATGCAGAATGAGAGATAGAGGCCAATAGAGAAAAACTCAAGGGAGTGGAGTTAATTTTCTGTGTCACCACATCCCCTCCTTCCCCAGCTCCTTCCACACACACCACTGCCCATCAGCTATTTGAGACTTTGTGCCAGGCTCACCAGCGTAGCAGTGTCAATATTGGGGTGGATGATCAAACCTTCCTTCCCTTGTGCCATATCCCATCTGGGTTACCACATTCCTATTCATTTCCTTTTCTGTCCCTGCTTTCTCCAGACTCAAAACTGCTTTTCTGTTCCATGCCCTTGAGTCAATGCCCACCAAGGTCAGGGAAGACCACGGCTGCTTTGGCTGGGGTGGCTGAATGAATCGCTCCCGTAAGGCTGGGCTGGTCCCCAAAACTGCAGCCTTGAACCCATCAGATGTTCCCTCAGAGACACCAAAACGAGAGCTCCATTCCATCTATTCCCAGAGTAACTCAGAAATCCCAGCACTACTGGAAATCCTCATGCTGTCCTCACGAGCACAGCATTACCACTGGGCTTCACACAGCCTGAGCTCTGCGCAGGGACAGTGACCAACTCAGCAAATTTCACCTTCCAGACTCAAGGCAAGGCCACAGATGCTCTCCAAAACCCACTTGGGCTGCAGCCTGCCCGCTGACATGAGATGGCCAAAACTGCCTGGCCAGGAGGAGATCCACAGCAATGACAGCCACGGGGAGAAGGGCTTGAGGGGGAAAGAAGGAAGGGAGCGAACGTCACAGAGGAGCAACACCGACTTTTGAATGGTTAATTGCATGTTACAGTGGTTTAGGCAACAATCTGAGACACGCACTGCCACGCGGCGCCTCCTCACCTCAGAGTGACTTTTGGACACATCCTGCGAGTTGCCATTGTCACATCAGGGTTGAATCAAAACCATGAACATTAAAAGCCGTGAATATTAAGTCTGCACCTGCGGCATTTGATACAGCAGCTGAAACATGCTGTACAAAACCAAGCAATAAAGTACAAGAAACTCGAGGAGATAGAAAGTTATCAAATTTCTACAATAATACGGTGTAACTCAATTACCTACCTTCTTCCTATGAACCACGGGCAGTCAAAAAAGCCGGAGCAGACACAGAGCCCACAAATGAAGCTAAAGAAAAGTACTTGTCTGCTGCCTCACACTCCTGAGTACCAGGGAGGATAAACCACACCTGGGCTGCTTTAAATGGCAGTTGCAATCCTTTGCACTAAGCTGCTGACAGCTGTCAGTGCCCAGGTAAAGCCCACTAAGGGAAGGAGCCCCTCAAGCCTAACACAAGTCACAGGGGCTGGGTTAACCCTGTAAATCTCAGTTCCCAGCCCTCACCCTCACGGCTGAATCCTCCAAGTGAAATCCGGAAGCCTTTATTGGCATTAGCACGAACCCGGAGCCTTCAGATCTCTCACTTTAGACCAGGACCCCGGTGTGCCACGAGCTCTCTGCCAGCAAAGCTGTGTGGCTTTGCTCTGCAACGTGTGGCTTGTGCTGCAGGAATATTCAGGGGCCCCGGTGTGCTAGGCTCTACAAAGCACAAGACAGAAATCAATTCCTATAGTTACTATCCTCCTAGATAAATGTAAAATCTTATACTGAAGAGTTTTCTCACCTCCTTTTTCAGCAGGAAAGTCATACAGCAACACAGGCATTCCTCTCACTTACGGTGGCATAAGGGAGAAGAGTGAGAAATGTGTTCAGCTGCCAGAGATGTGACTGCAGCGTGTCAGATGTGCAGGCAGGTGACCCTGGAGAGCTCATGGAGAAAGGGCAGGGGTTTCCACACACTCCTTTGCCTGGCCCCCCAGAGCCCCAGCAGATTCATGCCACCAGGGCAGCCACACTTGCCCTGCTGCTGCTATTTGGAGGTGGCAGAGACCACAGCCAGCTCAGGTGGGCTGTGTCCACCCCTGGTACCTCCACACGCCAGGAATATCTTCCTTTCTCCTGAAATCACTCCCACTGCACTAGCAGAAGCAGCAGAGGAAGACAAGCCAAAAAGCAGAACTGGAAACTGCAAAACCCAAGCCCTCTTTAGTCACCGAGCTGCATCTGCTCCTCACACATTTGGTGGAGGGATCCATTTCTGTTCCAGCACCACTGAAAGCCCAGGGCCTCCAGTTGTCAGCTGGTGCTGCCAGCGCTGGGGTTCTTTCTGATATATTTAGAGCCCACAGCATCACACCAGCTCCTCCGCTCATTAAGCCATGATATTTGAGCTATGACTTTCATTGCTGCTTTCAAGGTAACCTATCTGAACAAGCTCTCAGACTGTAAATCTGGTTGCTGAGCAAGAAAAATATGGCTACGCCAGTGTGATTTTGTTGCTGCGGTGAGCTCGGATTTTAATTCAGAGAGCAGGTTTGGTGTCTGCCCTGCAAGGACAAACCCCCAGTCAAGACTAAAAATCTGGGTGAGACAACTGACCAATGCATCTGACCCAAGGCTGAAAATAAAAGCTGGCTTCCCACCTTAGTTTCCAAGTAAACTCCACCAAATGACGCAGCACCCCATACTGCATTTCACAGGCAGTACAGATATTTTTAGCCCAGTATGCCCCTCCCGAAGCACAGTGTGGGGCACAACTGGCAGAAGTCAGGCAGGAATACAGGGAAACAAACCAGGCAAACCATCCTCTCCTACTCAGGAGCGTGGCTCTTGTTCACTTGCTTTGTTTCACGAAAACAAACAAGCAAAACCCCCAAAACAAGGAAGCCTCACCAAGGAGTTTTATTTTCAGGTCAGGCAGCAGACCCAACAGTTGTAATTAGGTCCTGGAAATGAGCGGTTTATTTGTGTTGTTGGGTGTTCTTTGTATTTCCATCCCAGAGTCATGGCAAAACCAAACATCTATCCTTTCCCCAGAGGCTTGGGAGAGAAAATGGTGTCAACACCACCCAAGCATCGGGACAGGGAACACGGAATCTCCTCTCATGGACGTGAAACGAGGAAAACCACTCGAACAGTGAGATACCTGGGTGCCTGAAGGAGCACGCTGGCTGCTCTGGGGATCTACAAAAGGGCCCCGGGGAGAGGAATTTCACTGGTGTGCAGGCAACTAACTTGCAAATGACTTGGTGTGCTGCAGAAGACACCTGCCCCTGCAGGATGTTTCCTGGGGATCACCCCAGGGCTGTGGGAGGGTTAGGAAATAAATGTGGTTCTAGGAAGCCGAGGTTTTGCCCTCAGGGCCCTGGGAAGTGATCTCCTCCACAGCCTCCATCAAATCAGATAACAAACAAGCCAAATTATTGTGATCAGAAGGACAGAAGGCAGTGGCTGCTCGGAAGCATCCACCAGGCAGGGTTTTGGCACCAGCTGGTGGTAGGAGGTGATGAGCCAGAGATGTTTCCAGACAGAAATCTCCAGGAGGGCTGTCTGCCTTCTCCAGAAGGGCTCTCTGCCCCACAGGAACACAGGGAACCTCCTTGGCTTCCATGTGGAGCAATCTCCTGGCCTCAGCTGAGGAAATGACACACTGAAGTTATAAAAGACTTCTCAAATCAGGAGAACCATCCATTGCATACTGGAAAGGAATCAAGAAATCACAGCAAAACGTAAGAAAGTTGTGTGGACAGGAGCATCCTGTCAAGACCTCTGGCTGCAGCTTTCAGGGCTGGCTTTAGTTCAAGTCTTTGGGAAACTCTCACTCCAAAGGATGAACTTTCAGTTCCGAGCTGGCCCAAGCAGAGCGTGATTCCTTAGGGAGCCCTCGGTGCAAAACACAAACCCATTTCTCTTATCACCCTTCTCATCCCCAAAAGGGAGGCAAGGTGGAATCAGGGAAGATCCGTGGCCATGATAAGACTTTAATGTCTGAGTTAAACACCACAAGCACAGAGACTTCTGATTTCTCAGACCTGCCTCACCTCATCCTCTCCCCTGACAATTTAAGAGGCCGAGTGGAGCGGCTGTCTCCCAGACTTTCACTCCTTTCCCCTGAAGTGTGCTCTCTCCAGGCCTTCTATCCACATCTTTCCTCAGCCAAGAGAGGCCAAGCACAGCTTTTCGCTCGTGTTATCGCTGCCCCAGACAGCCAGGAGAGGAGACTGTTATTTCAAGAGGTGCAGAGTGAGACTGGGATGTGATTGTAATTACTGACCCCCGGGCACCCTACAGCTGAGACCACCGTGTGCTGAGAGCTGAACAACCTGCAGGAGAGTTGAAGAAACCTTTTCTTCTTATCAGACTTTTTAGAAAGCAGTAGAAGGTTTTTCTCTAATTAGAGGTCGAAATATTGTTTTTTCAAACTCCTGCAAGTGATTCTTATCCTACACGTTGTGAATGTATCCCTGACAATGTCTATTACCCAAACACATAAGAATGACAGGCACAGCTTCTTATCCCTGTCTGGGTGAGTGCAATGCTTGGAAGCAAATTTATGATGCAGATATTTGAAGTTACGATGTCAAAATTCAGGTCTCTTCAAAAAAGCACCTCCTTTAGCACGCTGCCACTGTATGCATCATGAAAATCACTTGCTAAAATACAAACACCACTCTTCCTCTAAATATTGGCCGAAAAAGTTAATAGACTCACCTAGCTCACCACTGTTCCAGTGATGTAATGTTTGTAACAGTCCTGCCATACACAAGGGAGGTTTCTGTGAGAACCAGGCTTTTCTCCTTCAAGAAAAAGCCTCCCGCTCGTTCAGATTAATTGATTTCACACACAGTTGTTTATGTGTGTGGCCTCCCTTGATTTTCTGAGCTGTCCTCGCTCCAAACAAAACAGCTTAGGGATGCAGATGGAGCCAATTGCATTTTGGAAGAGGGGAGATAACACCTCAAAGCCAGACAGAAAAGGACATTTCTTGCTTCAGAGACTTTTCTCTGGATGATTCTTTGAGGCAGCCTGACAAAAGGAACACCATAAAACTGCTTCAGAGACACACTGCACAGAGCCCGGCAGGAAAAACCTCCCCACAGTGGTGGGAAGGGGAAAAGTAACTTCTGAGGAGAAAGATATATGGCAAGCTGTGAGATTGCAAACAATAGACGACCAAGGAACTGTCTCAAATGTTAAAGCATCCTGATTTCACAGAACAGCTCGTAGCTAGACTGGGAGAGCAGCAGCATCCTCATTTGGGCACGGAGCATGTAGCAGGCAGCTGTGCAGGGCACTACCAGATGCTGGCTCGCAAGGAAAATTTATCCTTGTAAAGAAATCTGGATAATAATTTGAAAGCACAGCACAGAGAGAGAAGGATGAGCTGTCCTCAGCCTCTCCAGCCGTGTGGACACGGCACAGCTTCAATCTGCACTGAATTCCAAGTCATCACTGACAAAGTATTGAAGGAGTCAGCCAGCAAAACCAGTGGAAATGTACTTTTGTGTGGGTCTGGTCAGAGAACAGAATCTCAGTTCCCTGAGAAGGGCTGGAATTTCAGCAGTTGCCTGCATCCCAAATAGGGATGAAAGGTCAAAATATTGCACTGGTTTACAGTGTGAACAATTCCAAATGCTCTTGATTTGAAAATGCAGGGGTGGGAAGGAAGACATTATCGATAGAAACAAAACATTCAAAATGTTTTAGCAGAATTTTCTCTGTTTACCAGCACTGTACAAATGTATGGGCCCTGGAATCCTGCCTTCCATTTTGGTCCCTGCTGTGCAAAGAAACAAATGGCAATGGGTGCAAGTTACTCCTGGGGAGATTCCAACAGGACAGAAAAGGAAAATTTTACACAATGGAAGCAATCAGCCATTGGAATAATCTCCCCAGGGAGGCGGTGGACACTGCTAAGATTCACTGGACACACTGCTGGGCCATCTTGTTCAGAATGTGCTTTGGCCAAGAAAGGCTGGATCAGATGATCCTTGGTGTTCCTTCCAACCTGTTAGTCTGTGATTCTGTGAAAATTAAATGTTGGTCCAAAATGAGAGATTTTGGGGTGTTGACCTGAAATTTCAAGGCTTGTTCTGGGTTTCAACATAAAATGACATTTAAGTCGAAATGTCAATTGGAAACAGAAATCATTAGGTTTTGAAACATCACTGCAGAAAAGCATGTTTTTCTTCTGAAAACTTCAATTTAGATCAAACCATGTTTTCTTCTGGGAGTTTGTTTTGGTTTTCTTTTTCTTTTTTTTTTTTTTCTTTTTCATTTCACCAGCTCTGTGTTTGTTTGTTGTGCTGCTTGAGGACTGGACATTTGCTCCAGGCACAGGGATGTCTGCACTGGGGTTATCCACATTGGGGACATGCTGGAGATGCCTTACAGAAGTCCAGGAATACACCTGCACCCAGACTTTCTTAGGAGCCTGGAGTAATTAGCTATTTTCCAGAGTAATTAGCCATTTTCATTTAGGGAAATGGCCCAAAGCTTCACATGAGTAGCAAACAGAAACTCACTCTGCACACAGAGGAGGAGCAGGGTCTGCAGATACTTCTGGGTGCCCTCCAAAGCAGCTCCTCCCCATCAGCACCCAAGGTCACACATCTCTCTCCAAAGGCTGGCTTTGCAAAACCTCGGAGAGGAAAAAAGCAAGTGGGCCTCTGGAAGCACTAAACTGCCTCTAAAAACTGATTCCTTATTGAATATTATTCCTTGGCAGAAACAACCCCCCCCCAAAAAAAAAACCCAAAAAAAAACCCCAAAAAAAAACCCAAAACAAACAAACAAAAACCCCAAAAAAACCCCAAACCAAACAAAACAACAACAAAAAAAGCCTAAGTCCAACCTCAGCAATCCACAGAATTTCTGTGCAGACACCTTTAGACAGATGTGCAACTACCAGTGCAGGAAGAGCCAGCCAGAGCCTGCTGTGGAAGCAGGGACAGGGACAGAAAACAGGATTTCCCTAACACCTGCTGCTTCAAACCCACGGGAAAGGGCACAGCACGATGATTTACAGGGACCAGTCACGGATGCAAGGCCTCAGATTGGCACTCATCAAGAGAGCCTGGCCTTGCCAAGGCAGGAGTGACAGGAGCAGGCGATGAATTTGATGAGATGATGCTGGTATTAAAAGCCAAAGGTGCCTGTACATGGAGACAGAGCAGCTGAAGGGAAAGGTAAAATGTATTTAGGTGGAGTCACACCTGTTGACTGAGCAGACCAGCAGCATTTGCCTGAAAGCAAATGGAGAACAGATTATGCTCAAGCATCTCTGGAGCTTTTAACATCAGAGCAGCACGTGTGAGTTGATGGACTTGCTGGATGCCAGTCTACAGCTTGGGAATGGGTGTTGCTTTGGAGCTCTTTCTACCCCAGGCTGAGTTTAGGAAGCTATGACCACCCCATGGCAGCCTCTGACACCTGTCCCAAGATGTCCATGAGCCACAATTTCCCCAGGACTGGACCCTGTCCCTGCTCCAGCTCTCAGCATACACATCCTCTTGCACACAGCTCTGCCAGATAATCCTTCCCCGGCTGTGGGCAAAGGTTCAGGGCTTTGTGAAAATGGTTTTGGACTTTGTGAAGATCACCACCTCTTTTAGCAGGAGGAAGAATGAGTTAGAAGAACGAACCAGCTGGGAAGTAAGAGGAAAATATTCCTTGTTGCCTCAGGGAGGGGCAGGAATTGGTAGAGGGAGCAGGCAGAGCTTTGCATGCCTGCATCCTGTGGTGGCCACCCTCCACCTGCTCAGCTGGGACGGGCTGCACGAAGCACGAGGTTTGCCAACTCACATCTCGGTCAGCTTTACCCAAAGCAGCAAGAAACAGACGGAACTTTCTCTCCCATGTACTTAAAACACATTTCCCAGTTCAGCTTTGTCCATGAGGTAAAGTAAGGCTTAGGTAGCACAAACTTAACTGCTGTTTCTATTGATTACAGCTTGGTTTTATGCTTGACTTGAAAGCATTACCTGGCCTAAATAGGGCCTGGTCCAGACTTTCAAGGTAACCCCACAAAACTTTTTTTAGCTCAAGAAATGAAGGAAAAAAAAATCAAAAAAAAAAGGAAAGAAAAAATAATAAATACACACTCCTCCCAACACCCCAGAGTCAGCTGTGCTGACAAAGATGCCTCCATGGTCACAGCTGTGCCCACAGAAAATGCTGTGGCTCCCTTTCTTTCATGGGCTATGGCACAGGCAGTCTAACACAAGCAGCCAAACTCAGACAGTAAATTGTTCCTGGTGTGCGAGTCTGACCTAATTGGCACCATTTTTTCTTGGAAGAGAAAGAAGTGGTACGTGTCTAGTAGATAAAAGTTTGGGTTGTTACCTGCAGCAGGGTTTTATACCACTGGGGTGCGACTGCTGTCGTGCAGAAATAAAGACCCTTACATCTTCTCAGCATGCTGTGGAGTTTTTGAGCCTTCCAGCAGGCTCCTTGGAAAACAGCAGAGATGCTGAAAGAGCCTGTGCAGCTTCAGTAAAAACTGAACAAAGCCAGTGCTGCGCTTACCAAGCCTACCCAGCTGAAAAACCTCCTCGCCATTCAAAGAAAATTATTAGAAGTTCATTTGGAACACTGGCAAAACTCCCAAACAGCTAGTTAAGAACAGGTGGAAATGGGGAATAGTTATAAAAACAGAAGAGAAATCGGGACAGGTAATTGGTCATAATTCACAGGAGCACTCGCCCCACTCTACCTGTACCCCAGGCTGTGAAATCTCCACAGGTGGAATAACAGCTGCAGCCACCCACAAGGCTGCAGATGTTGCTGAAAAACCTGGTTTGTGCACACCACACACAAGGAGAAAGGGCTGGCATTCTGGCCTAACACCAGAGGCTTCCATTGCAGGGTCAAGAATAATGGGGCTACCCCATAAATATCTGCATCGTCTCACGTAAGGCTGTAAAGCTTCAGGTAGTTTTCAGAGGTGCAAAATTGGGCAAAACTGACAGTGAGGACGGTCACAGGACAATACAAACCTTCCCAGCTGTGACACAGAAATGACAAGGCCAAAATATTCACTAAACAAAATCCTGACATGCTGCCAGGAGCAGTATTTACAGTAATTATTAACAAATCTGGGCCACAGAAAACAATAAAGGAACCTGTAGAATTGATCAAGCTGTAAAAACAGAGGAGGGGGAAAAAAAGGAACTTAATTTTCCTCGGTACAGTATCAATTTTTTATGATTGGAGACAATTTCGAAGTACAAGGGAACACCTCAGGGAGTAATGAACCCGACAGTCACAAAGTATTTTTTCTGAAAAATGTTCCATTAATGAAGACATGCTTGGGCTCATATGTCTCTCTCGACACTCTGTGATATATAACAAAGCTCAGAAAGCTTTTCCAGCTAAGCGAGGGAGATTCTCATTTAATTTGCTTTACTGCTCCAACTTGTCCATAACAGAGGTGCTCCAGTGCTTCAGGACTCAGTTAAACAATGATACCAAACCAGCCAAAAAGCTAAACACAGAACAACTGGGAAAGGAAGACAAATTTAGAGAGACCACTGAAATATTAATATTCCTGTGACTTTTGTTAACCCTCTGCCCTGAAATGACGGACAAAAACAAATCTGAAACACATGTTCCACCCAGTCACTTCAGCCTCCCTCACCTCCAACCGAGATGGGAGAGTTTACAGAAAACGCATTTTCCCCCAAATCCTTCAAATAAACCAAGACTTAAACTTCCTATGCGTTCACAAATCCCTGCATAGAGACACAATGTTGCTCTGCTTTTCTTCCCCTACCACAAAAAATTATCAAACCCTTTGAGCTTTTCCCACGAGCTACTTAAAACCACAAATTAATCTAAACCAAGAGCTCTTTACCCAGCCCTGCATGCAACAGTGCCATGAGCTCTCCAGCCACAGACCAATTCCCAGGAAAATTCACTCCGTTTGAGCACCCCCGGTACGTTCTGCATTAATTCATCTCTTTCTCTTTTGCTCCAGAGGCCGAGATGGAGCTTTGCAGGACGGACCAGTCCCTTTGAGTAATCAAGCCCAGACTACTCGAGAATGCCCAAAGTATCCAAAATAGCTGAACCTCCGGGGAAAAACGGGACCTTTGAAGAGCATTTAGGGTTGGACACCCCAAATCACCAGTCATGAAAGCCCTGGCCTGCGTTACCTTTGCTCTGAATGTGAGAGCATTAAACCCCAGGCCACCGGGTTAGCTCAAAGAGGGGCAGAGGAGGCCAGGACTCCAACCATCTCTCTCATGTGGCAGACCACAGCATTAGCTGCAGGCATGCCTGGAAAGAGAGATCAGTCAGGGGTCTCTGGGAGGGTTCTGCAGGACACGAAGGGTTTGATCCCGACAGTTTTATTTAGATGGAGAAGGCTGCCAGGTTGGGCCGTATTTACCGTCCCCAAATGGGAGATTCTAAAGAAAGTGAATTCTACCCAGCCTGACAGGAACAGGAGCCCTCCCTATCCTCTGTCCCTCTCTCCAGCTCCTCTGAAGATGAGGGGCACATGGCTCTCTTCTCAAACCAACACACACAAAGGGCCCAGCTCTGAACAAAGCCAAGTACAGAAGATGCCTTTGCAGGGAAGCACCCACTGCTTCCCCTCTGCCAGATCCCTATGGGAGCAGAAAGAGGCACTGTCCCTTCACAGCTGCCCAGGGAACAGCTCAGCATGCCTGGCCTCTGGGAGCAACCACAGCCAGGGAGGAAAACTGTGGGCTACAGTGGGACAAGGGGAGATTTCCTGAAACCCGCTGCAGAATAAACACTCAGAGATGAGAGGACAAGGGACCCTCCAGTCCTGAGGGCTGTGCAACCAGATTTAAAAATAAAACCTACGAGAGAGAGAACTGGCTTGCCCGGGACCTTGAAAAGAGCCAGCATCCGCCGAGAAGAGGCAGCGAGCGGCAAACCACGAGCCCGAGGCAGCCAGGAAAGGCGGCAGCAGCAGCCAGACCCACAGCCCAGCCACAAGAGAACAGGTCGGCTCGGCAGGGACGAAGCCGGCTGGGGAGTTAAATTTAGACAGGTAAACATTCCGAGGGGAAGAGATGGGGTTCACACAGCCCTGGCGCCTGCCACTGCCAGCCCCTGGGGACAGCCCTTCAAAGAGCTGCTGGGGGGCTGAGGCACCTCGGAGTAGGGCTGGCGGGGCCGGTGGGTTGGGAGCACACAGCTCTGTGGGCATTTTCACCCTGGCGTTTGCTACCAGCATCTTCCTGCCTGGCAGCATCCCCAGCAAGCAGGGAAGCTGTCGGGAGAAGCACGGAGGACACGGCAGCACGAGGAAAGGTGCAAATCCTGGGTACAAAGGGACCTTGCAAAGGAAACCTGCCAGGGGAAACCCAACCAGCAATACGGGGGGCACAGCATGAGTGCGGCCATTTGGGTGTCAGAGCCCTTCGGAGCTCCCTTTCAGAGGGAAAGAAACAGTAAAAGAACCAAAACCAAGGAGTTGGTCTTGCAGACTCAGCCAGCCTCTAGAGCTTGAGTCACCCAGAGCCCGTGGAGGGGACACAGAGCACTCCGAGGCAATCCCCGAGAGCTCCCCGCCTGTTTTACAGCTCCGAGGACACGGGGAAGGATCCCCACACTACAGCCACGTGCAGTGGGGCTGCCAGCAGCCGTGCAGCTCCAGGGCAGGGAGAGCATCCCCGCCCTGGGGCTGTGCCCAGAGTGACCATCTGCCCCAGGGACCCCGCAGCTGCACCTCCCAGGGAGCAGGGCAAGGCCTGCGTGAGCTTTACCAAGGCCTGAGCCAAAGCCTGGGAGGGGGCAGTGGATCACAGGGTCTGGTCTCATCCCTAATTCCATCCATATGGCCTCAGCCAGTTGTCTGTGCAGCCAGCCCGAGAACTTGCACTTCGGTGAAGTGTCCCTTCCAAAGAGACACCCTGTCTTTATTGGAAGATTTTAAGAGCTGGAGAAGCAAACGCTGCCATCGGTCGTTTGTTCTGAAGGTTAATCACCCTGCTGTTAAAAACACTGCCTGTTTCTAACAGAGCTTAAATGCCCAACCACATGCCTTCAGCTCTCCCCTTGAATTAGAAAGCTCTCCAAGCAGCAGCTGCCTTCAAAGCTGCTGCAGGCAGTCAGGTATCACACCGTGCTACATCTTAATGTTCTTTCTGAAATGCCACCCAGGTCCTAATTCCTGAAATCCCCCATTAGGAAAGGATTTCTTTAGTCCAGGAGAAATTCCCCTGAGCCCTCTCTGCGCTGCCTTCAGTTTTAATAAAGTGTGTGTGCCTTCTCCCAGGAAGCGAAGCTCCCTTTCTATGCAAAAGTGGAATCAAATCACAGACTGCCCTGTCTTACATAACATGCCTTGGCTGCCCACATCCTGATTTTACAAGGACTGTGTTTAAAAGTCTCTCTGAAACATTCAGTGTGCGTGTGTGTGTGTGTGAGTGTGTGTCCAATTTATTTGGAAATGATGAAATGGTTTTCACTCGAACTTTGATCAGCTGCTAGAAAAAAAAAAAGATCTTATGAATAGAAACAATTTATATTCATTTAAATGAGCAATCACACAGTTTTCAGAAAAGAGCTGATTTCCCTGTGTGCCTTGAAACCCAAACCCAACAACTTCAGGACAAAAGACTCAAGATATGAAGCAGTCCAGAAACAGAGGGGCCTCCTGGGCTAGAGAAAGGGACAAATAGCTTAAAGGTAACTTTAAATTTCACAGTATTTGATCTCTTTCTAAAAGAACAAGCTCCTGGAGACTTTGCTATATAGGAATGTTTATTTTTCTTTAAAACACAGGACCCCCAACTTTCTAGACCCAGCTCTTTCCAAATTTCTATTTTTTTTTTTCCCTAACTGATGTAATGAATTCTGGCAGATGGAGAGGGAAGGGGCTGAGAAAGAAGACTTCTCAGGGCTGGGAGACTGCAGCCACGACTTCAGTTTCAGCTTTCCTAAACAGAGATCAGTCACACGTGGAAGGACATTTTCACTGTCCATGCACCAGAGACAAGGGAAGGGACCCAGGGGCTGCTTACAGCTCCTGAGAGGAGAGGTGGGCTAATACTGGAAGAGCTTGGGAGGGACTCCTTTCCAGAGGGAAGGGATCTGTTGCAGACACTCCTGGGCATGGAAATGTGAATGAGCAACAGAGCCTGTGAGCAGAGGAAACCCAAGGCTGGGATGGGGACAGCTCACTTCGCCAGCTCTGCCTCCTGACCCACACTGGCAGCTGCTCCTCACGCTTCTCAGCTATTTTCTGTTAAGAAGGAGTAAAATAATCCAAGTAGCTGGGCTAACTCCTCTGCACACGTGGCAACCCATCCCATATCCCGGATGTTTGGGGTGAGAAACATTCCACCTGAATTCCTGCAGAGCCCAACCTTCACCTTGGCTAAACCCGGGTGTCCGTGCACAGGACACTGGTTTAAGAGCAGCCTGTCTCTCTCCTGACAACCTTGAGAAAGCTTTCTCTCTTGGGAAGAGATTTCTTTCTCTCTTGGGAAGAAGAGCGTGCACCCAGCTCGGCTCTCCATTTACAACCGCACCTGTGTGACAGAAGAAAGGCACCTGTGGGTGAAACTGCCTCCCCCGGGAGAGGTGGTCCCTTCAACTCACACATCGATGCCTGGCAGCAAAGCAGGGAAGGAAGAGCCATGAAAGGCTCACAGCTGAGCACTGGTGGGGAAGGGGAAGGTGGAGGAGATGAGCGTGAACCAGGCAGGCTCCGACGGGACAGAGGGGCAAAGATGGGCGTAAAGGAGAGACCTCGTGTGTGCCCGAAGCCGTGAGGGCACAAAAACCCTCACGAAGGGCTCCAAGAAAGAGCCCTCAGCACCTGGGCAGACAGGCAAGCACTGATGTGCACAGTCCTCATGTGCAGGTGATGTGCAGCAGTGCAGAGTGCACTGGAAATGTGCAGGTGCACACAAGGAACGGGGCGTACGAGTACTCAAGGTTTTGGCTAATAAAGAAATGAAGTAGGAGCTTAAGTGCCAGTACAGGGGTAAGAAACAGCTCTGCCACAAAAAGCCCCGACCCCAAAGGTGAACAGGTGAGTGTGTGGGTGCAGGCAGCAGGGCAGGAGTGATGGTGATGATGGTGATGATGATGATGATGACACACTGTAGGGCAGCAGGAATACATTAAGAAAGTTGGATAGAGAGACTTAAAAAGACACATACCTGATGGCAGAGGAAAAATATCAAAAACACAGCACAACAAAGTGCAGGAGAGCACCAAAAAAAAAAAAAAAAAAAAAATGTTTGGGGAAGTTGTTTTACCCGTACCACCAAGGGAAGTATTGCACCACAATTCCCAGAAAAAAAAGAAAACAAAACAAGTTTCTTAAAAGAGGGTGTCTGTCACAGACATAACTGGGATGCTCATGCCCCGGTGCTGAGAGACCGGGCACACTTTCACTTCTCATCTGCGCTCCCAAGAGCACAGGAACCCTTTCCCATGCCACACGCCGTGGATCGTGCGGCCACACCACACGGGCGACAAGGACACTCCGGGTGCTCCCAGGAAAGCTGCTGTGCTCGTGCCCAGGGAAAGGGGCTCCTCACCTGGCAGTAAAATCCCTGCGCTCACTGTAAGGTCCAACCTCACCGGAGCAACGCTCGTTAAGTGAACTCGCGTCCGTCACGCCCGAGGAACATCTGTTTGCCCAGCACGGCGCCCGCCACCCCGGAGGAGCATCCCTCGTCCCAGCGGGTGGCCCCTCACAGCCCGGCCGCGTCTCTCACGCCACCGCAGCTCTCTCCCCCGGGGCCACCCCGCCCTCGGCCCCGGCGCTCCGGTGTCCCCCACGGCTGTCCCGGGCTCACCCGCAGGCTCG
>VWZN01006155.1:439932-544327 GCA_013396955.1 Regulus satrapa | reverse complement strand
TTCCCTTCCCTTCCCTTCCCAATTCTGTTCTTTTACAGGTAGACAGGCCTCTGGCTGGATCTGGCACCAGTGAGGTGAAAGGGGATTATTCTCCTGATAATAATGGGATTTATACCACACAGCAAGTTCAGCTGAAGGAGGGAACAAACACAACTCAGACACACTACATCCATCCAGCTTTCCCATGGAGCATGGAGAGGCGTGGGGTCATGCCAGGGGAGAGAGGCACAGGACGGGCAAAGAGGATCCAGCCTCCTCTCCCTGCCTGGCACGGCTGCAGCTGGGCATGGAGGGCAGAACCCCATAAACCCCAGCCTTGGGATGAGAGCCACTCCCAGGGCTTGCTTGGTGCCTCTGCGTCCCTGCTGGCTTGGGCACTCCCGGCTGCGGGGCCGGCCTGACGCCCTGCTGGCCCTGGGGACACGCAGGTGACGCAGCTGGCTTCTGGGCAGGGTGGCACATCCTCTGTGGCCTGGCAGGTGGAAGGGAAGGAAATGAAATGTGCTGAGACACCAAGCCGGGAGGGCGCGACCAATGCCACCCTGCCACCAGTGCCACCCTGCCACCAGTGCCACCCTGCCACCAGGCAGCTGAGGCCGCGGGCAGAGGCTGGGTGAGTTGGGAGCATCACTGTGCAGGGCAGGATGGTGTTAGGAGGTGTCAGGACTTTGGGGCTGCAGAGGGAGGGTTAGGGCAGCGGGCAGGGAGATGAGATACGTGATATAAAGTGTGTCTGCCAGGCGTGTGATGGCTGGTGCTGCCTGGGAGGGATGTCACACAGCCTGGGGACAGGCACTGTTTACAGCTAGTGAAGCCACAGCACATTTCCTGTTTTTATTTCTGGGTCTCACAAATCCCTGGGACAAACTGGAGAGTGTCAGCGAGGCTCTGCAGCTCCTGACTGTGCTGCTCTCACGTCCTCCTGCACACCAACCTGGTGACAAGAAAGCCTTTGTGTGACAGCCACTGGGTTTTGCAGGCTCCAAAGTGCCCCTTGATGACAAATGCCTTTGCTTAACAGTCTCACCTTCGCAGTGAGAGCTGAAGGGAGCACAAATATAATCCTTGGATAGCGTAGCTTATAAACAAATACATAAATAAATAAATAGCATGGCTCATATATGGGTATACACTAAAACACACCAAGTAGGCAGAGAAAAATCTATAATAACCATACTATTAAAAAACCCAACTATACTAACTATAGGAAACGAGAATACCCAAAGCACCACAGAACCAAAGATATAAAGAAGGAAGAAACCACATGGGAATAGATGGTTTTCTTCTAAGATGTTGCCATGAAAATGGTCCTGGGGCCCAGCCACCAAAGGGCTGTGCACGGATATCGATGCTCCCATGGCACAAGATACCCTTGGCACATCTCAAGGGATTGTTCATGGAAAAAGTGTGTGTATGTGTGTGTGTGTGTCTGTATGTATTTACACAGTCAAGAAACTAAAGATGTAGAAACCAAAGAGTTCTAGCTCAGAATCCTGTCACGTACTCTTGCAAAGGTAAAATTAAAAACATCAGGGTTCCCCCATGTAGTTTAAGTCAGTTGTGTATTCATTCTGTATTTTCTGTGGTTGACATCCTGAAGTGATGACTCTGAATTTTCAGCTTGAGACATGGATTTTCCAGGATGTGCACAGCCCCTACCTGCTAACACCACTTGTGGCATCTGAAGTTACACCAAATCACTAAATGTTTCATCACATCCTGGGACTGTAATTATACACACCTGCAAAAAACCAAAGAAAAGCTCCCCAAAAAACCCAAAGCAAAAAAATCCCCAAACCCACAGAAGCCCACAAAAATGGAAGACACCATGATTCATGCCCCCAAACGTATTTTCTTATGTGCTTAAGATCTTGTTTTTCTATCTGAGAGGAGTTTTTTTTTTGTGGATTTGATTTTTGTTTCTGAGCCTTTACTTTTCACTACAGCTACATTTTTCTTTATTTCCCTCCAGCAATGAGAGCTGGAATTTTGTTTTAAAATTTTTTTTGGGTTTATTTTTTTTGTAAATGCAGATGAGGATTCCCCTTTCCATCACAGGGCTTCAGGGCCTGCATTTGGAAGAACCAAATGTCACGGAAGATTGTAACCTTGTGTTTTGACACCCTTCAAGATAGGGCTTGTATAATAATCCCTTTTCTAGCAGCAATAACATCAGGCACAGAGATCTGTAGAGAGCAAACGAGCTTTTGTGAGGTTCAGAGGGCCCAGATCTGCCTCTTGTGGACCTCCATGAGGATATAAAATTGGGTTTTAGGGGGGGACCACATCATTCACTGTCTGTGAGTTACGGGAACCTTCCCAAGCACCTAAACCCCCAGGCATCCATTTAGAGGTCTGGACTGCAGCTGGTACATGCTGACAGCACAGGGGGAGCTGGCCTTTGACACATCTTTGGCTGATTTGCTCTGTTTTCTTGTGTTTTCTCTGCTCTTCTGTGTGTTGAAGGCATTAGCAGTGAACGGAGTCGGTGCTGCAGCGAGGCCGTGCTTCGGGACACCCCGACAGCCCAGACCAGGTCAGGTTTGGTTCCAAGCTGGCCACGAGTTGGTGGCTGTCAGCGACTCTTCACGCATCCACACATC
The DNA here is from genome assembly GCA_013396955.1 of Regulus satrapa. Lineage (NCBI taxonomy): Eukaryota > Metazoa > Chordata > Aves > Passeriformes > Regulidae > Regulus > Regulus satrapa. The sequence goes on along the minus strand of VWZN01006155.1, from coordinate 541,724 downwards.
CTCCCAAACCATCCGCGGCACCCTCGCCAGGCTGCAGCACACCCACAGCCACACAGCCCCCAGGCTCTGTCCTGCCTGAACTCGCCCAGATATCATCTGGAGATTGCACCCCTAATGACGAGCACGAGCGATAGAGCTGTGCTGAACAAGGCCTCTCACCAGAAAAACAAACCCAGGGAGAGCTGGCGTCATCCTCTCGAGCCCCTGTCGCTACCGAGGCGAGAGCAAAGGCAGAGGAAAGCTCTGGCTCAGCGTTAGGCTGGGTCACTTTGCTGCTCGGATCCAGGACTGGTTTTACAGTGAAGTCATGCTCCCCTCTGTCACTCGCACGGAGGAAGCCTCTGGATCATCCCTGGTGATATTTGTCTGCAGCTCCAGGAGGTGCCTTTGATCTGCTCTTCTGACAGATGAGCACAAACCACCGTGTTTGCTCCTCTGGTCAGGAGTCATCACTTCATTAACTAACGGGGCAAATTAGAGCCTCCAGCCATAAGGGGGAGGAGCAGCCTTTCCCTGGCACCTTGAAGTCACTGTGCCTGGCTTGGGCTACCAGGAGGAGACTGCAAAGGCTGCCACTGCCTTGGGTGCACCACAATTCCAGCATCCACCATCTGCTTGCTCCCGCAGCTCAGTGTGAAGCCAGCAGCTGCTGCCTGTCCCTGGCACACCAGGCTTGTGGGCTGGGTGAGCAGCCAAACCCTCCTCAGGTTCATGAGGAACCAGGGGTGACCAGTATCAATTCCTTCCTGCCACACCAGGGATGGCTGTGCACGCGTATTCCTGGTGGGAGGTGTGAACTTGCATCATATTTTGCTGTCAAATCCCAGTTTTCTCATTTCCTCTGGGTTCCTGCAGGGTCTAGCGAGGGATCCCTTTCGGATGCAAGGTGTCATGTTGCTGCCAGACTAGCAGGAGAGGACCCCTCAGAGGGCACTGGTGGGAAACACAATCCGTGGTGAGCAATATCACTGCAGTGATGGACGGGTTTGAACGCACAAGGGGAAAGAGTTGTTTATCATCTTTCTTTTATCTGCCCTCAAGACAGTGTTTCACACTTCTCATATTGCTGCGACAGGAAGAAGAGGCATCTTAGAGAGGTGTACAAGAAATGGTCTCAAAGGAGTTTGCAGGAGACACCAATTTGCTCCCACCATCTCCTCCTGGAGGAGCAGCAGCACCAAGTGCTTTGGGGGTAGCAGTTCTTGTGTTTGCCATGCCCGCCAGATGTCTGAAGGCTGTCCAAAGTAACCAGCAAACCCCTGCTGTGTAACCACTTTGCATTAAAAACCAGAGATAACAGAAGTGGGTGCTGCTTTCTGAGGCATGCAGAAAGTCGGCAGGGCTGAAAAACTGGACGCTACTGCCTCAGAGCATTTTGCTGGTTTGTCATCTGAGGAGACAATGGGAGTCACGGAGTTAGCACTGCTGAACAGATTGCTGCAAGTGAGCTGAGCCCTGGCCACTGGCAGGATGCTCCTAGCCCCACACAAATCTAAGGCAAGGATGGCAGCTGACACAGTAGCTGCCAGCTCCCATTGTCCTCTCGGGCCTTGCTGAGCAGCAGAAAGACCTTGCTACAGTCATACATCATCCTCACTGGAGAGTCTGGGTTTTCCATACAAAGCTCTGTTGTAGGGCCTCCTCTGGTGCAGACAGTCGAGATACCAGCATGAATTCCCACTCACCCTGGTTCACTTTACATCTCTGGAACCCCACGAGTCTGTAAAGACACGAGGATTCACCAGTTGTGCCCGGCGCAGCAGAGACTCGTTGGGAGCAGAGCCAAGCTCTGCACAAACCTGTGAGGAGCTTGGTTACTACTTCAGCTGCATTCTGCTAAAAATGCTTGAACAAAATATAAAAAAGGGAGAAGAGGATGTCCTGCCCAAGCATCATTCTTGTGGATTTATACACAAGAGAGTAGCTCCCCAAATAAACTCCTTGAGACAAAATCATTGAGAGGGAGTCACCCAGGCGTCAGATGGGGTGAGAGAGCAGCAGTGTGAGAGCACTCATTTGTGGTGCTGCAGCTGAACTCCAGCTCTCTCTGAAAACCACCTTACACAGTCACACTTGGATTGGGAAAACATACCTGAATCCAAAATATGCTATTTTCTAATGATATCAGCAAAAGTGGCAACAGTTCAAAATATCCTTAGAAGGAGCTTTCTCAAATGGATTACTACTACCATACTCATAGTAACTATTCATGCTAAATTAATTAAATCACAGAGGAATGGCACGAACTTCTGGTTGAAGTCACGTGGGGAACTAAAAAATTGACATGCTGGCATTAAATTTACCTCCTGCACTTTGCGCTCAGCCTTTAAATCCCACATTGTTGCAGATTCTCCAGTCACCGAGTATCTGATGCAGCATTCTGGAGCTCTTTGCAACTGCAGTCTACAAGTGTCTGCACACATGTGCCCCTTCTGTGACGTGTCAGTCACTTCAGCTGCCAGGTAGTCTCAAATATTTCATATGGGACTTTGGGAAAGGCTCGTGTTGCTGCCAGGAATCACCTGGCTGGGAAAGTCAATGTGCTTTGTAGACAACAAGGAAGAACAGAGGAAGAACGTCCATTTACCTCCACTTTGATGTCAAATCCTATCTCCAAGGCTCTGAATTCCTGGCAAGCCTCAGGCAGTCTGTAGTGTCTAGTCACAGTTAATGCTCAGCTCTGTGGCTGAAGAAACAGAACTCCTCTTTGCTGGGTGAAGAGTTGGATTATCAAACCCACCAGAAATAAGTGGGGGCAGTTACAGGTCAGAGGTGTGGGCACGGGGAAGTGCTGGAATACCCAGGGAGCAAGAGCACAAACAGGAGCAGCCCTCTTAAAGTCTAAGCTATCACTAGCATGAGGGACAATTTAAAGAACCAAAGTAATGAGAGGCTTTTGACAGAGAACTGGTGGTCTTGGATGGCAGCAGTGGTAGGGTTTGTACAATTACCAGCTCAAAGAAATCAATTCATCCTGCACACTTAAAAGAAGGAAGCATCTGGCAAAAAAAACCAGTTACATAAATACCTCATTGCAAATTGCATCATGGACACATGAGGCATGAAATAATGTAGATTTTCTCATTTCCAGACCTTTACCATTGCAGGTTTGGCATTCTTGAAGCATGGGCATGGAGTTTCCAGTGGGCAGCTCTGTGTATTTATGTAAGATCACACAGCTGGGCACAGACACACATATGCACATGTGCACTTCAGTACATTGGGCTACAAGAGGATACACTGCTTCGAGCTAAAGCCAGCTTCTGTGCATTATATAAGAAAGGTTAAGAGCGTTCATATACATTCCAAGACTTGTGGTTCCCCAAAATAGTGTGCCCTTACAGAAAATGAAGGGGTTTCTCAAGCTGAACCAAAATCCTTCTAGGATGGGTTTTGAGCTACAGCAGCCACCCATCCTTTTTAGCAATACATAAAGAAGCCCAAGTTTTTTTGACTTGCCTTGTCACAAGATCTGTGTCCACAGACATTTTTGGAGCTGAATTCCCACTGAAGTTAAGCGACAGCTTCACACAAATGGGCTGCAGTACCTGGGCCTAAATATTTAACTTCTTAAGTCAACCTTCTAGAATAGTTTTAATGTTTGCAATTGTAAACATTGGGAAAAGCTACTGCTTATGTACTTAAAACCAGATGGATTTAAAGCCCACGCCCTGAGAATCATTTGCTGTAACCCCACAACTACACCCAAGCTGCTCCCAGCTGTTCCACTTACGTTTTATAATACATCACCAGGAGATTCAGAAATAAGGTCTACCAACACAAGGTGTATGTATGGCTCTGTCTGCTAGATATGCAAAAAAGTTGTTTGCACCTAATTTTAGTATATCCACTTACAAGACTTTTGGTTTCCAGGTCATATGCCCTACTTGAGTTTGAGGGTTTTCAAAGACATTAAAGAGGACTTTGGCTATTTGCCTGAGATTTCTAAACATCCTGAAGCCCAGTGAAAAGATCTACTTGATGTCTCAAAATCCCAGTCTAAAGGTCACTAGTCACATACAGATCATTAGCAGGGGCAGTTGGCTTTAATTACTGTTTTGGGGTAATCTTTGGGCGGGCTGATGCACCCCTACAGCTTCAATCCACATAAGCAAAAGGCATCTGCAGCACAAATGCAGCAGCTCCTGTCAGAAATAGGAGATCCTGAATATGTAGCTTCTCCCAGCGGATTGCAGATGTGGTTTCAGCAGTTTCCCTGACTGGTGTGATTTAGAAAAGCAGGTTTTCCCCAGTCGTCCTGGCTAGAGCAATGCAGAAGGCCCATGTTTAATCAGGAGCCTGGGCAACACGGGGGCTGCGAAGGAAAATGTTTCAAATCTGTGTGTGCTTGATCCCAAGGCTGACCATTTGCTGTGTCTCGCCTGCTCAGTGTCACAGTAGCTGCAGTCAACACAGACAATTCTGTTCAGATGCCTGGTGTTTTACTGCACAATGCATAAAATGTAACCTGATAACGCACAAAAGGCGTTTGGCATCTTCTCTTTTCAGCACGAACAGTGTTATTGTTATGGGCCATCCAAAACATGAGTCAGCCTGCGGGGACACAGCCCTGCAACTCACCAAGCAGCAGAGCCAGCGTGGGCTGCAGAGCTCAGCTCAGCTCTCCCTGCAGATGTGCTGCTCTCCCTGCAGATGTGCTGTCCCGCTGGTGCTGACTCCGACTCCTGCCCTTTCACTACTCCTTTACGAAGGACAAGTCTTTCAGAAGGGGTGTTGGTGCCATTATCAGACTGATGGGTACCTTCTTGTGCAGCAACTGGTTAAATTTATGTGGCATGTGGTTTCGTTCAGCTGATCTGGACTGTGCTGCAAGAAGCCAGGCACACCCTGGCCTGACAGGAATCACGAATCCCCTTCTCAGCCAAAGACGCTCGAGAGAACATAAACCAGACTGGGAACCAAAGGGCTGATGGACTCTTCCTTTCAAATCTCCTGAGACCCTTAATCCCCACGCATCCTTTTTCCACACACTGCTTTACATGCCTGATTGAAGCCCAAGTGATTGAAATCCAATCGGCGAAGGGAAGGGAATGTCCAGGCACTGAGATCAGAACGCCTGTTCCTGTTACACGTGTAGTCACTTTACTGAAACAACGACTCAGGACCTTGAGAGCCTCATGAAATGATGAATCGAGGAAAAGCAGAAGGGACAAGGCCAGCAAGAAAGCCCAGAGAAAAACTGGCTGTACAGACAGACAAAAGGAGAAAGAAATGGAGAGAAATTGGTTAGAAAGTGTCCCAACTTGGGGAGGTCTGTGCTGTCAGGGCTTCAGGATAGCTGCGGAGAATCTGGTGGAGTGTGTTTAACATGGACATTGTTCTACCAGTGGGACCCAGTGTTGCAATGCTATTCTCTCTAGAGCAGTCAAAAACAACCAGAAAAATGAGATCTTTATGGTGACATTACTCAGGCAATTTCCCATGTCATCAAAACTCATCTGGAGATTGGGCACTGGGTAGAGCCCATTTCCACCAGCGCTACAGGGAGCGCAGCTCATCCATGACTTTCCTCTGCTCCTAAGGGACAGGACCCACATCCAGGTTTCACCAGGAACATCTTCAACAGGACAGTCTTGCTGGCCTTTTCACAGCAAGGCTTTCCAGGCACATTGCTCTGGAAGATGTGATCCCAACACTGGCTCAACACGGGATGCACATCTGGAATTCAGTCACCCATTAGCAACATTTAACTCACTGACTTGGAAAACAGGCAGGAGAGACAAAGGGGGCAGCTGACTGTAACAGCAGCTGTTTTATCTCCACTCACCTGACCCGTGAGGTCCAGGGTATCGGGAACAGCCCTGAGATTTCCAGTCGCTCACCTTCACCTCGTAGGCAGCCCCAGCTGCGTCCATGAGCATTGCCTGGCCCGTGGTGCAGCCAGACCCCGGCAGGTTTGATCCACTGGCACAGGTGGGCAACAACTGGGACTTCAAGCCTGGCCCCAGGGCCTTGCAGCCTCTCAGCCCTCCTACCTGCCCTCCCATCCTGAGCACGCAGGAGAGGACAACAAACAACACACACTGAAATAAAGACACGGCACAGAATTTTTAAATAATGTTATAATTTCCTGATGAACTTAGTCTGTGAATAAAAAAAAAAAAAAAGAACAAAAAAAAAGAACAAAGTGTTTATATTATCAAGGCAAAGTTGAATATAACACATTTTCTTTCCAATTTCATTATCCTGTCAGTAACATGACTCCAGCAATTAAACACATACAAGTTGAAGGCAGCGTGCGCACTTGCATCACGGACACCAATGTCTCCCGCTGCTGTCATTTCCAAAAGGAATTCAAGTACACTAGATCCCATCCCTAAAGCCCGCCTCCCCCTCCACTAAAGTGCAACACGTCTCTTCCAAAGCAAATGAGAGATCTGCGTCTGCGGAGCGGATGGGGCATCCCACAGAATTCAACCCCACAGACGATTTGTGAACTCGGTGTGCAGCTCTCCTCATTCGCTGCCTTGGAAGGAAACGGCAATATACTGTTTTAGTGGGCTTGGAGCAGCATGTTGGGCTAGCACAGAAGTTATTCCCCCTGTTCGTGGTCCCGTTGGATTTGTCCTCCTCCAGCATCTGAACAAATAAAGGCATCTTATGCTAAAGCCTCCCCAGTTATACTGCAGTGAGTGTGTAATGAGGGGCCAAATGCAGCCACCCCCGGGCAGGGAGGGAGGGAGGACTTGGCCTTGTCCACAGAGAGCTGGGAAGATGAGGAAGATAAAAGGAACAATGTCTACTTTTAAAATCTGGCTTTGAATTTGGTTTTTAAGATAACCACATTTTGTAACAAGTAAGAGTATACGTATACCAATAGATCAATTTTATGCCAGTTTCCAAGTGAATGAAACCAACGTTTTGATCAAAAAGCCCTACCAAAACACCAAGAGCCTAATGGGAATATCTACTTCAAAGAAACCACACTGACTTGATTTTCAAGATCTGAACTAAGCTTGCAAAATGGGGACAAACAGCATATAGTTAAGTTTGATAATAAAAATACATTCACTTAATGAAATTCTTTACCTATGTTCATAGGTAAAGCGATTTGTCAGGGTTTTTTTTTTGTTAACCTGACATGCCAGTTGAGCTACATGCTGTTCCTTTCAAGCAATGCAAGTCTCTGATGCAACCAGAGCAGGAAGCGGCTGCCGGTCCTTTCCTGCTCCGTAACGCGCTTGGGTACGTGACCAACAGCAGAGGCAAGGAAATACAATTTTGATAAGGAAGCTACACAAACAACCTGCACTACCTGACCTGCACTTGCTCGTGTCCCTGGCATCAAGGGTGAGATGGAGAAAACAATTTGGCCAAAGCGTTTGACCCATTCCCATCTTAGGGGCCACTTGGTGTTGGTAACTGTTTCCACAAGAAACTGTTACTTCCAAAATACCGTTTTGTTCTGCCCAATTCTGTCTTACACGTGTACAGTATAAACCTGGGAAAGCAGGAATTTATACAGGGTTTGTAACATTTCCTAAGAGGCCAAGTTACCTTGGACCTCAAAAGCCTGTGAAAGGCAACTGGTTATAATTATAAGCCCACAAATCCTTTTTCCGTACAATCCCAAGAGGAGGAGTCATGGGTCTGTTGCTTCTTTACTTGAATTCCTTTTAATGAAATTAATTTTTATATATTTTTTAAAACACATCTTTTCAGTTCTACTACTATCTTTTTTTTTTTTTTTCAATCTGACAACAGACACACATTGTTGGTAACTGCCCCAGCCTTAGGACCACACAGACAATATCGACAAGCAGAAAACAAAACAGGAAAAAACACCCCTGAAAAAGTCAGGGGAGATACTGATGACAGGGTTACAGCACTCACCACACACACTGGAAAAAGTCAGGATTTCTGAGTTTATGCTTTTGACACTAAAAAGTTTTGAAACAGTTTTTCTCTTTTTTTTTTTTCTCGTTGTTTTAAAAATAGTCAGCGGACACAGCCATTTTGTTCAGAAGGATCTGCTGTTGCGTAATGTTCCTTCCATTTATGTGGAAAAAACAATTAAAAACATTGTTTTGTTTAAAAAAACCCCCTGACACTCCTCTTCCTCACCACGCAGATGAGAGGGGTCAGCAGAGTTGGCCTTGCCAGGCGTGATGCCCCCGATGCCCCGTGCCTGGCCCTCCCACCCTGCCGGCTCCGCTGGGGCAGTGTTGGTTATCCACAGCCTTCCATGGCCTCTCCAGGACCCTCTTCCCATGCAGGCGTTGAGCTGAGGAGAGGCTTCCTTTCAGTATCAGATGCCTTGATTGTACTCTTTCCCTTTAGCATTTCCCTGGAGTCATTTGAGGGATATACGCGTAGTGACATTTCTGCTTTAAAAGGCTATCAGTGCACGACTCTACACCCTTTGTAAAGACCCCTGCAGTGGCAGCAATTGGCAATTGGTACAGGAGTGGGGACTCAACCCTGTCAACCCTTACCAGATGTAAAAATTTCCCAACAAATTGAGCACTAGCAGCAGAATGGGTGGGAATTACAGGGCAAATGAAAAGAGGTGCCCCTTTGGTTCAAAAACCAGGGTTATCTCTACAAGATTAATGACATTTATGCTCCTGTGTGCAAATTTCAGAGCCCCAAAGTACCAGGAAATTTTCTAGAGAAAGGGATATTCCAGCCATGCAACGAGAAACGGCGCATACGGTTCCGCGCATCGCGTCGGACCTTCACCTTCCGTCCCCGGGACTTGGCAAAAACTGGATACTCCCAAGAGGGTTTGGCATCTTCTGGAGTCAAAGCTGGTTAAAGGCAGTCAAAACGAGAGAGAAGACTCCGAGAAGCTCAGAGCTTCGTCTGGGAGCATGCCAGGTAATTCTTCTTCCAATGGCAAACTGTGCTCATGTCCTCACCCTGCAATTCTAGTGTTATGCCCTTTTAGAATTTTACATGAGGTTGGATCCAGAGGGAATTATGGACTCGGACTCGTGGATATCATGAATAAATGTGGTTGCAGTGTCAGCTTTTACAGGGTACATGGGCTTCAGGCTTCAGTTATTTCTTAGCCCAAACCCTGCCAAAATGACCTACTTAATTTTCTACCAACAGCTCCTTGAGTCCTTACATCTCTCAGCTTCTCTACAAATGACAGCTCAGAAGAAAAAAAAAATATTAAAGCAGTTAAAACTTTCACAGCTCGTGTAGCAAATGGAACTTCATTCAACAGGAGAAGAAAAAGCAGATTTCCCCAGGGTCCCTGAGAAGGGCCCCGATTTCCTAGAGCTGCTGCACTGCAGGACCACTGTGGTAGGAAACTGTCTGCATCTGCCTGGCTGCTGACACTTGGGAGTATGATCTTAAAAGAGCAGTGGTGGGTTAGGCAACTGGATGAGCGCTGCAGGGTATGCCACATACAGCCCTTCTCCCATGAGCTTCATATGAAATTCCATGATGGGTTATGAGAATAAAATCCCTTTGTTGCCTTAAGGCCAATGGTGTGGCACTCCATACGAGTGAAAAGAAAAAGCTTTCACTGGCCGTGTTCAGTATTGAATCGTGGCCAGCATTACTTCCCAAACTCCAAACTTCCTCAAGCTATTCACCACAGGATCTCTGTCGACACAGGATCAGAGAGATTACCTGAAATAGTTCAATGGAGATCAAGTGGGATCAAGCCTGTTCCTAAATGAGATCTGCTCCCTCCCCGAAAGCACTTTACAGAGGTCTAAGATCAGTCTTTAAGATGGGAAACTTACAAGACCTAGAAGATAACCGTGGTTAACGAGAAAAGTCTCCAGGGCCCAACAATTCAGATGGAAGGAACAGCAGGTGTGTGGCTGGCAGAAAAAGGACCAAATGGCCAGAGTGAAAACCAGCCAGGCTTGACAAATCCTCCCTGGGAAGAGGCTGGGAGATGTGTAAACAGCGAGCTTCACCTGGCTGCTGATGCACGACAGGCTGCTGTGACAGCACCAGGCCTTTGGCTGGGGCACTTTGAACCATAGAAACACAGCCACAAGCTGAGTTAGAGATGCTGAAGAAGCAGCAGCACTTCCCAGTGGTGTGTGGGCAAGGCAGTAAAGCCAGGGAATTGCAGTAACAGCCCAAAGGGATCGCCCCTCGCTCCCATCCCCTCCCCCTGGCCCTGCCTGCAGCAGAAACGCTATCAAGGAACATCTCAGTAAGAGGTTTACAAGCAGGAGTCATTTGAACCATCGATAAGGGAAATTCCACAGCTTCTCACAGAGGAAGGATTGTTTTACAGCAGGGAACCAGGGCAGCTGGAGATTTGACCATATAAGTTAATGAGAGAGTCAGGAGGGGTGGCGGTGGCCGATGATGCCGGGCTGATGGCTCTGATGCTTTTACAGGCGGCATTAAATTCCTTGAGTGAGTAATTAGGGGTGATGAAGAAAAAGCAAGAGGAAAGATTTCAAAACAACAGCTCCTATCGAAACACGCTGACTCAAATAATGGGACCAAAGGGGTGGTTCTGGGATGAGGCATGGCCCAGCAGCGTGTACAGTCACTGTCTGCTGGCCTTCCGGCATTCCCCCCTTCCACACGTCCAGGTTCCCATTACTGTCCTCACACATGACACACAAAAAAAGCTTCAGACACAGGCTGCTGTTACAGGAAGAACTAAAGCTAGTTCTCCTGATTTGCAAAGCACTGGCAATTCCAAAGTCAGAAAAGGAGCGATTGGCCCTTCTTTTGAGACTTACTTCTTCCTAGACACCCTGGCTCTGAACGCAGCCCCTTCTGCTGAGTTATTACAGTAGAATCCATAGGGATGTGATTTATTTTAAATCAGCTGGTTTTCAATAGAGTCTACATGTACATAAGGTTTCAGTTTTACTCAAACTTTTGCTGATCTCCCTTCTCTTGGAAGCAATTGGTCACTTCTAAAGATAAAAACAAGGTGTGAAAGACCTACAGGTGAAGTGTGCTGTGGATCTGAGAGATGTAAGAAATGCAGTTTTCTTGAAAGGGTCTAGAACATTTTCCTTACCATAACAGCTTACTGATTAAACTCAAAATGCAGTAAGCCATATGGAATGTAAATGCAGGCTCTGAATGGGAGGTTTACTGAGAGGATTCATAATTGGCTAGTGACTAGAAAACCAAGATTTCTTCCACTGCTGTGTTGATATTTGGTCTCCTTTTGCCTCCCCCTCGCTCTCTGAAGTAATATGAGCCAGCCAAAGGGAGCAGCTCCTTTAAGGAGCACATGGGGACGTGTTACAGGGTTCTGTCCTGCAGATGCCCCCAGACACACATAACCACTGGCAGCCAGGAAAAAATGTGTCTCCCCATTAATGCATAGTCCAAGAATGAACACCCAAGTCCTACTCATAAAATAGGATTTCTGACTTGCTACCACAACGACAAACTGACCTGGGATTTCAGGTCATATTACCTATCAGCAGGAGCTGTAACAAGCGTTGAAGGTTGATGGGAGTAAAACTAAGGCCTCTCATATACACAGAAGAATTGCACTGGTTTAAGTAAAGCTGTGATTTTACACCTATCTACTCAGCTGGGTGCCAACTCCAGCAGAGATGCTCCTCTTCATAAGGGTTATTGCTCTGAACTCAAACTCATTCCTTGTCAATGTAATCTAAACCAAAATAAATTAAATTATAATTATAGTAAGAACTATGCTACTGATTTACCTAACTTAGCTTTAAAATTATACTTTTAGGCTAAATGATGCAACATTTCTCATTTACAGAATGACTAAGACTATTCTGATGACAGCTAGTGTTCACAGAGACATGGCCTGAAAAATTGGACAAACTATACAAGTTAAAGCTGGGAACGGACCTGTTGACCACACCTGCTCAAAGGGAGAGAGCTCCCTATATAAAGTAAGAACTTAAGAGACACAGACCTATGATGAGAAACCTCATCTAAAACCCCCCAAAAATCAACAGATGAAAACAGTTGCCTCAAAAAATGCCCCACCTAGCACTTCAGAGTCAGACCAGTGAACAATAAAAATCCAAGTTAGGTAAACAGAAAGTACCAGTATGCCTACCTTTTTTCCCAGCTGCTAGATGAAATGACTAACGGGAGCAAGGAGGGAAACTTTCCTTTCCTCACTCTGTTATTTAAAAACATAAGAAGCATTGAGACAGGCAGCAAGACCTGAGCTAGCTGACGCAGGCCAGCCATGAGCCATAATCAGAGCCCACTCAGGTTTGGTTTTAGCACTATGAAATTCAGGCTTTCAGCTTTCATGAAAATAAAAAATAGGGAGAAGGAAAGAAGATAAGAAGGAAAAAGCAATATATTAATGAAAGGCGAGGGCTACTTTTCTGCAACCTCATGGAGAACTAGAGCTGCTTGTGTTCAGGGGATCCCCTCTTCTTTGCTCAGTAGACTTGGAAAAGCTCTGCTTAGCTGTATCCAAAAGTCATCACCAACAAAGTCAATGGGGAATTGGATCCTAAAGTAGAAAGGCAGTGAGAAGATGAATACAAAAATGGCTGATTAATCACAGACTGGAAGAACCTAGAGAGCACGTAGTTTTTAGAAGGGTTTTTTTTTTTTTGCCTTTGTTTTCTTTGTTAAAGGTGCACCGGAAGTTTCTACTCCATGTTCTTTTCACGTTGCTCTCCGCTCCCATGGCTCCGTGGACTGACTGGGCTTGGCCACTGGTGTGCTGCTCCGTGGACTGGTGGCCGAGGTCAGGAGGACTCCTCGAGGGCGTTGACGACCTGCTCCAGGATGTCGGGGCAGTGATCGGCGATCTGCTGCAGGATGGCGTTGGCGAACTCCTGCAGCTCCGCGCTCTCCCTCTCGCCCTTCTCCAGCTCCTCGTGCAGCTGCGAGGACACACAGAGACACGGTCAGCCCCTGCTCTGAGACGGGCTCCTGTGTGACAGCCCTGCCCAGCAGGCTCGGCTACAGCACTTTGGGAAGGGAGCTAACTGAGGTGACATGTGCCAGGCGCTTGCAGCACCCCCGTCCTCCCTCGGTGACTCCTTCACCTGGAACTGAACCGTCTCCACCCTCTTTATTTCACTTTTTCATTCTGCAGGACCAGGCTTGTGACCTTCCCAGTAATGACGACATGATTTAACTACTCCTGAATACATTGTTTCATGATAAATATAAGAAAAACTTCCCTCTGTAGAATGTTTTTCTGAAGGCGACCAGAAATTCCAGGAGCTTGCTAGTGTATTGCTTTAAATAGTTTGAATTTTATTCAAACTATTTTACTGAATTTTATTCACATATTCAAACCAAGCCATACAAAACGATGGGATGTTTAATAGGTCATTACTTGAGAATTATTCCCGATATGAGATCAATAGGAATGTCACATAATAATACATAAGACACCCAGAGTTAACCAGAATTCTGTTCTTCCTGAGGAATTACTAATTTTCTGAAACTCTCTTGCCTAACTCGGTCAGAAGATGACTTCACACAATTGCAGTGGAACATACACAATTTCTGTTTACTAACTCTGCATTTCCTGTTGGGTCATTAGTTCTTCAGATCACTATAATTGGCTCAGAATGGAACACAGAATTTCAAACTTTATATTATTCACTCTGTCTACAGAGTTTATAAACAGTTTCTCCAACAAGTGGTGTCCCAAACCATGTCACACAACATATGCAAACACAGCTTTTAGCTTTGAGCCTAATGCCATTGCCAGATTTAGGGGCCCACGGAGTCTTAATAAAGAGCAGGAAACATCTGCCTTCAGTAACCTGTTTAGCTGCCCAACAATTGATAAAGTCCATGCTGGCCTGTGAACTGTGCAAAATCCCAAGGAAAGTTGTGATTTGTGCAAGCATTTTAGGTCCTCACACAGTGGAGGACCTCAGAGAAAAGAAGAAGCAGCATCCCTTACTAGGCCAGATGACATGGACAGACAGACTGGATAAGCTTTCAAGCAGACAGTCCTGCCCTATAATATATACCAAAAAACCTCTTATAGTTTTAGTGATAGGATTTTCTTCTAATGAAGTATATTCCCCATGAATATAAGACAAGCATATATGTAGCAGGTACATACACCTAAGATGGATTCTGAAACTTATTTTCAGCTTCTGAATACAAAGTTCTTTGCCACTTTGAGCTGCTGAGAGCAACTATCTTATCTTATTTGAACCTTCTTTTAAATGCTGTGTGGTTTCTAAAAAATTAATATTATCTGTGAGTTTTGTAACATTTCTTATTCCTAACTGATTAGTATTTTTATTGGAACTCTACTATGTTAATACATGACATAGAAAGAATGTCAAATTGGCATTTTTCATGCCTGAACTGTTCATCAGTATACAAAGTTCTCGATCTTTGTTTTGCACTGCTGTAACACTGCTCCATGCAGGTTTTAAAAAGAGAGAACTATCAGGCAGCAACACAGCAGGGATCATTTTACCACTTTAAGAGCACAGTGCAGTGGCAAAGGTTAGATTTCTACAATTAAAATTCTAATCAGATACAACAGCATGTCTCTGTTTAGTGATGGTATCAAGCAAAGCACAGCAGATTGCTTCTGCAAGACACACTGCTTAAAAACAAACAGCCTAAGAACGACTATGGAACAAATAAAAATGCTTTTTAAGGAAGTTATGGTGCAAGCTTCTGTAGACAAAAGTGTGAGAAAGGAAATTGAAAGGGCAAGCGTGCTACACTGTTCCCTTTACTAGGCAGGGTAGCATATAGTAAATTATTGGGGCTTTCCGTGCTGAATGTTGGTTTAATGTGTTCTTATGTGCTTTGTTCCTACTGGCTGCTGTACTCACAGAACAGCCATAGGAATCCGAGAGGGGCTCCTGCCAAGAATCACAATGCAAAGGCAACCTGATCCCGCTCTGTGGAGTGACATGAGCCGGGAAGTGGGGAAAAGAGAGGGAGGGGAGCACTCTGGGCTCAGGGAGGGCTCTGGGGGAGAAGGGGGGGCTCAGCAGTAACCCATAATGGCTCAGGAATGGCAGGCTGGGGATGGGTCCCGGCAGCCTGGGAGAGTATTAGTCAGGAACTTGCAATGGATGGATAAGCCTAAGAAAGTCAGCAAGGATTGAGAGAGTCAGAACAAGCAGCCAGGAGTGGTGCTGGATGTTAAAAGCCAGGGGACTGGGATTCAGGGACTGCCTGTGAGCTTGGTGAGATCCCAGCGATGCAGGTGGCCCCAGCCTGCAAACCACGGCATCACTGGTGCACTCCTGGGAATTCCTGGGAATGCTCTGAGCCCTGAACTCGGAGACAGGGCGGCCTTGTGCCTTCCTGGGCCACCACAAAGACTGCACAGTGCCATCCAGGAGAAGGATGGGAGGCCATGGAGTTGGGAGAACAAGCAACAGGAGAAACAGCCGGCATTATCAATCTACTTTTCTTATCTGGCACCTGGCAAGGGTCCTGAGCTCTCGGTCCACAGGAGGAGAACCAGGAGAGGGCAGTGTTAGCAGGGAAAGCAGAGGTCCTGCACCACCACCACCTGCCCAGCCAGCATCCCTCTTCCCGGCCTTTCAGCCAAATCCTCCAGGTGAAGCTCCAGGAAAAGACAAAGCAAGTGAATTAACAAAATATAAAAGCACCTGCAAGAGACTGAACTTCAAAACTGAAAGAGGGTTGGTGGACAAGGGGGAATCCTGCAGGATGTTGTCTTCAGTGGGGCAATACTGCAATATCAGTGAAGCCTCAGTTTCTTGCTCTACCAATCAGTATTTATGTATTTGTAAGATACCTTAAAAAAATCAAGATAAGCCCAACAAAGTTCATGCCAAAGCTAATAAATCAAATGCAACCAAACAAAAGTAACCAACTTCACCAGAGGAAGAAAATATTTCCAAGAAGAGAGTTTTTGACCACCAAGGGCCCAAAAGGAGATGGCTCTGAATGCTGAAGGCCAGCAACACCACTTTACAAATTAGCACAGACAGAAAGTCTACACAGCTGGCTGGCAGATGTCTGTGTTGTAACATCCCTGGAAAAATAGCAATGATAGCCTTGAGTTGAGTTTGCTAGATTTAATAATGTGATTCCTACTTCAGCAAAGGCATCTTAATTGACTCTATGGCTGGTGGCAGCATTTCTAGACAAGGGATATCATCTCCATGGATGTCACTCCTCTGGGAGCAGCACACACCAGTCCTCCATCAGGGAAGGGCCTTCATGGGAAACATCCAGATCTCAGTGGCATTACTGGATTCATATGGATGTTTGGAAGTCTAAATTTTAGGGAAGTTTCTCTTAAAGTACTAATATCAGTTCTGCTCCTGGTTTCCTAGATTTCTTTTCTTGTGAATGCAAGCTGAAGTGGTGTTATCTTCCTCATGCCATTTTTCTAAGAAAATAAAGAAATGTGAACAATCCTTTTTTGTTGGCATTCCCAATTGAGGATATGAGGAGATTCACATACTTTCCTCATAGAAATGACCAAAAATGAGAAGGCAAGGCCAGATATGTTTTTTGTCTAGCTGATGACAAGTAAGAATAGACAGCTCAGAAACAAAAGGACATCAAAGACCCCAGAAGTGCTTCACAGTATTTCTCTTTGGACGGAGGAACAGAAATGGCCTTCAGCATCTCAGGGGAAAGAAAGCTTGCAGATAATCTGCAATGGACTCAAACACTTTTCAGCACTGCTGCTTTCCTTCCTGGGTTTAGAGCAAGTCATGATAGGAATAATTTTCCACTTATAGTTAAACTCCATCACCGAAAAAAAAACTCTAACAATTCAACATGAATTTAGCTTCTCTGTTCCAAGATATTTCAGAACTTATTTAAAAATTAGTAGACTGACCCAGAGTCATATGAATGATACATATGAAGATAACTTCATAGTTAAGAAATAGGATGCTATGGTTTTACATGCTGCTCTGCAGAACCTTTCTGGCCTCTGCTTTTGCCAGAATACAAACAAGGCAAAGTTAAGCTAAGATTCCTTACGACTTATTTATACTCCCCAGTGTGATTTTTGCCTCATTAACAATTCCACAAAAACACTGGTGAGAAAAGGAAAACACAGATAAACTTGTATCTCATCTTGGACTATGGACAGTAAACCTGAATAAAGAATATAAAGAGCTGGTAGAGCAGCAAAAAAAAAAAAAAAAAAAAAAAAAAAAGAAAGTTAGTGGAGAACTTCTGTAAGGATATAGTAGAGGGATACAGAATTATGTTTCTCCAAAGTTCAAGTGTTTCTGGATCAGGTTATGGTTAGCCTGAAAAATACCTTTAAAGTAACAAAAGTAAGCATCAATAAGAAATTACACCGATTTAACCTAAAGCTTCATTTTGGTTCAAGTTAAACTTCACTGTAGCTCAGGCAAATGGTGAAGAGTTTCTTTTTACATCTACCCAGACAAAGCAGTGTAAATAAGAGTGTTTGGTGCAGTGAGAGCTAATCACATATAAACCTTTATCTCTCAACTGTATACTTATATATAGAGCCTATATCCCTGTATACCTATATATCAACTGTACACCTGTAAAAGAGCCAAAAAAAAGGGTTACAAGTATGGAAATCCAGCCTGACAAATTTCAAAGAACAAAAAAAAGAAAAATTTTTAATCTTAAACCTTTTATATGTCTGCCTGATCTGGAAATTTGGGGTTTATGTTAGTTCTTTGAAAATATTTCAAAACCATGCATTTAAAAATGAAAGTAAGATTTCAAATTCAAGTCTTGTCTTTTAAAATAATATCCACAATGCCAAAACATTGCCACACACACAAAACTCTTAATGATGTCCTGAAATCAGTGTTTTATCATTTTATATCTCATTTCAAGTAAGGAATTGTTAATGTTCCTGGTTGATAGTATGTATTTTAATTAATATTAGCAATTAGCAATAATTAGCAATTTCATGGACAAATAAAAATGAATGATGTCACGGCATTATGGACATTGCTAACTTACAGATAAAATCACTTTTGTGATTTTAACCAGTATTTAAGAACTATGACACTCTTCTCAGCCTCACCAAAACTATTAAGTATAAAAGTCTAAAATACTTTAAAATGTAACAATTGTAGAGAGTTCCCATATCCACTGCTTTCTCAACAAAACTCAGGAAATAGACTTGCACATGAAGAAGGATATAAATTGTTGCAATTATTACTTCTAATTTCTAAAAGAGACCAGAAGTGGACTGTTTAACTTTAAAATACATTATGCATTCCCATAAGATTACAAATTAAAAATAAATGACATAAATCAAGTGGGGGATGATAAGCTAATAGAAGAGCAGTCAGAGAAGGAAGACAAGGATAAACTCTGAAGTAATAGAGTAATTTAGAATGACTAAATGCAAATCACAGCAGAGTAATTTCTTTACAGAAACTAAGTAAGTTGAGTAATTCCTCATAGATGACACAGAAGAACACAAGCAGAATCTGAACAAAGAAGTACACAGGATGTTTATAAAATGGCTATTTGTACTTTAAAGTTTATCCCATTTGCAATGTTGTTTGTGTAACAAATCAAAGCACGTGTTGAGTATTTTCAGAATTTAATAATCAAATATGAAGTTTTAAAATGAAATTTGACAGCTACAGGTATGAGGTTCGGTATGAAAAGCTTACCACGGCTCTGTGGAGACTGAAATGTGAATTAAGTGCAAGGTAAATGTTGCTCCTTGGAACCAAGCCATGACTATTTAGCTGAAACAGCAGGTTGTGACTGCTACAGTGAAGTGACATTATCACCTTTTTTCCATCTTCTGCTTCTGGCAGCTGAGCAGAAAAGGCATTCCTGATTTCTTGGGAGAGGATTAGTAAGCAGGAATCCCTAGAAGGTCTGTGCTTTGGCTGAAGCTGGTGCGCAGGGAGAGGGAGGACAACCTTCCTGCACAACGAAGGCTCTTCCACGATTATAAAGATTTTTCAGAAGTGTCTCTCTCTGCAGCTCACAGCAAAGCAGCCACAGGTGCAACACTTGGTCGTGGGGTGAGACAAGCTCCCACAGAAGGTAACTTCTGAAAGAGCCTCTGATGGAAATGCACCTGCCCAGGTCTCCAGGACTGCTGCTGATGCCCAGGTGACAATGCCAATGCTGCCAGAAACACCTCTGGGGAAGGGGGGAGAGGGCAACTGTGCAGGGAACAAACTGATGCTTGGGGGTCAGCAGAAATTGGCAGGATCCTCAGCAGTCTGAGAAAGCCAGGACGTGCTAGACATGACTGGAAAGAGCCTCTGACAGCACGAAGCAAGGGGGAAAAATGCCTTCTACTCCTAGGGTGAAGGAAGTTACTTTAATTGGATATCTTCTGTTGGGAGAAATATTTTTTCCAAATATCACTGCAGGACCTATTGAAAATAAGAAATTCTCCGTAATATGAGGTTCTACACATTTACAGCTCGACTTGAGGTGGTAGGAAACACTGCTGATAGTCCTCAAGCTATTAATGAATCTAATGCTGCTGCCCAGTTCTAATATTTGGCTGCTCTGTTTCGTTGGCTCTTTCTATTTCTCACACTGCTGCCTCCCAACCCCAGCGCAGTGCACCACCTCTGACTCACTGAAGTGAGGATTTTCAGCGCATTCCACTTCCTACTCCATTCTTTTCTTTTGTACAGATAAGAGCAAAACACAACCCAAAGTATAAATAAAAGTGTGGAGCATATAATTATGTTCTTAATGCCATTTCCTTTCATAGAGGACTAAAATTCTGCATTTACAGGCAACTATCTGAAATGTGAAACGGAGCAGTCATTTTACAGAGCTCAAGAATATTAACATAATGATACCTCTAGGACAAAGTGAAAGAAAATATGGTATTTAATAGAAATTGCTAGGATAATGCAATTATTTATAATGAATGAATGGAATTTTTATTTCTTAGCTTCAAGGCTTGGAAAACTCCTCTTTCCTTCTGGTAACTTCAATTTTTTAATAAGAAAAATCAAATAGGACACTAACTGGTTGAAGGATGACAGTTCCAGAAACAATACTGGGTAGCATATTTGGGGACATTGGGTCAGAACTGACTCAAAGGGACATTTTCCACCACAAGAATAATTTAATGACATGGTTCTGAGCACTTCAGATTCTTTACTGTCCACAACTTAGTCTAGCATATTATTTTAGATTAGGTTTTGAGACACCATATACTCGTAAGTACTGGCTTCAGTTCTTCATTACAAATGGACCAAAATTTTGCTACAATAAGTCACCCTTATGAAATGTCTTTGATAAAATGCCAACAAAGAATGATATAGTACCTTGGCCCCACAGCTTGATTACAATCAATCTTCCCCAGGGATGTGGTCACGGCCCCAGAGTTCAAGAAGTGTTTGGATAATGCTCTCAGGCACCTGCTGTGATTCTTGGGAATGTCTTGTGCAGGGATAAGAGCTGGACTCTTGTGGGTCCTTTCCAACTCAGCATATTCTGTAATCAGTTGAAGTCACTAAGGACCATCACTGAAATTAAGGTAGTGTCAAGACACTATTATGGATAAGAGGCACCAATTATCAGTCAAACTTTGAGACTACAAAATGTGGCAACAAATTCCCCTTAGATCCATGGTGCTGATGCTGGCAGACACTTTCCCAACAGCTGTTTGTACATTAGTTTCTGTGGGTCACTGTGGATGCACTGGAAGAGTGAGAAGGTTAAATCTACTTCACAAACCAGTTGTATCTCCCAAAAGAAGCCACAGAGAACTCCTGATGTTTGTACGTGAACCTCCCCAGCAGGTATGAAAGATCGATCAAGTATATTGGCTATGATGAAATACAAGAAACCAACCTCTGTCAATAAAAGTTGCTGCAGTGGGAAATAACAGCTCCAAAAGCAGCAGTATGAAAATGAATTCTTAACTATTTGTAAAAAAAACGCAAAACAGCCAAACCAATCTCATTGGTGAGAAGTGGATACGTTGGCATCACGCTTAAATATTATTGGTGTAGGTTAAATGCATCCTCCCTAATCATGTTAGCACTTCTTAACATTCAAGAGGATTAATATTTTCCCACTGAGGCTTGTAAAGCATTATCTACAGAAGATCATATTAGAAGGGACAGGAGTGAATTTAATGCACTGGATTTGAAGTAATTTACAAAACTCATTAAAATTCCAAAGATGCAAAATGGGTATTTCTGTGATGGGCTTCTGCAAATCTGGAGAACTGATTCCCACCCCCCATGGGAATACTTTAAGTACAAAGGAAACTCTGCAGCTAGAAACAGAAAAGCTCCATGGCTTAGATGAAAAGTCTGCTTTGTAAATTGAAATATATCATTAGTTTGTGTTTTGCAACTGAAGCTTCTTAAATACCATCTGAGTGAGTATGGGAAAGCAGAAGGGACAGCCACATTTTATTTCAGCTGACATTATTTATGCTTGGGAATTGTGAATGGAGAAGTAACTTTAAACAACTGTGGTGACAGCAATGCAGGATTAAGACAATCATGCGAGAGGACAGAAAAAGAATTCTTTTCTCTTTCCAGAACAACTTAGGTAATTCCCTTTTCTCACATTTTTTCACAATGCTTTCTTTACTGTGTAAACCATAAATGTTGCTAATGGACTAGCAAAGTTTTAATGGGAAATATTTGTTTTTGATTTAATATCCAGAAGAACTTGACAAAGAAAGTCTCTCCTCTCCTGTTTGCTTTACCCACATCTCTTGATCAAATAGCAAATACCTGTCCCCACAGATCCTGATTATATATGAAGACCTTCACAGCTGTAATTAAGAAGGTCTTAATTAATTTCATTGATAGCCAAACTTTGCCCATATCCACTCTCATTTTCAGAGGTGCCTCCCATACATGCTACAAGTTTTGTCACCCACTGCTTCATCCCAATCTGACAGACAAGGTGGTTTAAAATAATATGCCTCATGTTTTGATTTATGCCATGGGAGCTGTAAGGCTTTAACAGAGGAGGATGGCATGGATAAAACGGAAGAAATTTTAATCCTGTGTCAGTGATTACAGAAGCGAGGAGGCTCTGAAGGGAAAAGGAATGTGTCATGCCTATAGAGGCAGATGTAGATATTGAGGGAGGTGCACAGCTGAATCAGTAAATGTATGAAGACAGGTACAGAAAGAGAGCATGACTGCCTTGTACCATCTCAGCCCTGTTACAGGCCTATTTATCTCCAGAGGTCTGCTCTTTCTGATTTTTCAGACATGCTTCTGTTGGTTTCCTGCAATTTGGCTGCTCTGTCGAATTTTTGAACCCAAATTCAGTCTGGAGTCGGAAGTTCAAAGAAATTAGTTTTAAAATCACAAAGGAAGAAAAGCAGAGCTGAAGTGCTCACGATAGGCTCAAGATATGTTCACTGACCCACAAATCCCCTTTCAACTGTACAGGCCTTACACCAGCTTGTGTGCACACTGGATAGAGTTTGGTATAAAACATATGAAAGTGAATAGTGAAAGACTTGGCATTATAATTCAAAGTCAGGTTAAAAAGACAAAACTAGTCACATTTAGTTCTGGTACATGTTCCTTGTAGTATTTTAATAAAATAAAAAATAAGAGGCATTCAGTATTATAGGACTAGAATAGTAAAGTAAAAAAAAATTGAAAAGAGAAATAGGAATGAATTAGAAAAAAATGCTGTAGGGAATGGTAAATTATAGTCCAGAAATAAGAGACAAAAAACTGCCAATGAAGGGATTAACAAAGGCAAACCATTACCAGAGCTGGGGGAAACGAAGATTATTTCAGCAGACGATTTATAAGATTTACATAAGATTTTAGATCGACAGCCTCTTGTGGAGACTTCATCTGACAAATTCTTATTAAAGCCTTTCAGTTCTGTATTTTAAAACTCCTGGAAATACACAGTTGGCTTTCTGAAGTAACTGTGTGTATAGATAAGCACGGGTGTATCACATCCAGCACACCAAGTCCAATCTTGACTCATGTGTGCAGGTAAAGTGGATGGATTAAGCAGCAGAAATTACTGCAGAATATTCTGTAACAGCAGCTAAGGACACTGCATTCACTTACATAAGGAGGCTCATAAAAATGTGTCAATTAAAATATAAATGGTTTATATAATTAAAGTAAGATTTAAGATCTTAATGACTACACTAAATTATAGAGAGCAGCTAAAATTTTTTAGCAGTTAAAACATGGCAAAAGTGGTACCTTGCAATCTGATTTCCCATGAGCGTGGAGATGCATGGCCCGAAGTAGGGATAAAAGAGACGATGAAATTCCATAATAAATGGCAATGATTAAAAAAACTATTGACTTCTTCCTCTGGAGAGTTTTTTGGAAGTTTCTTGGAGACTCCTTCAGCTGAAGAGCTCATCTTTGCTACCTGCTTTCACCACTTTCAAGTTCATCTTTGCTACCCGCTTTCACCACTCGCAGCACGGTTTCACCACATTTTGGTGCCGCACATCAGTAAAGCCCAAATCAGCAGTTCTGGGTGCCTGTCCAGAAGCTGAGCCCACAAACTCACCTGCTCCTGGGTCATCTTGTGCAGCTCCTTCTCCCAGGCTGCCTGGTCATCGTCCAGGTGGTAGGAGGCAGGCGGGGTGAGTCCGCGCAGGATCAGGGGGTCGCGCTCGTGGCACAGGGCTGTCAGATGGCCGATGTACAACTTCAACTTGCTGCGGTTCTGGTCGAGTTCTAAGAGGGGCTGAATTATCTGAAATAAGAGACAGTGAGAACAGCCTGAGACCCAAGCAGTGATGCAGGCAAAGAGCAGCCTCTAAGTTACAGTGGAAGAAACCTGAACACTCTTTCCCTCGTACTCCTGGTCTACAACATAGCAACGATCTGGAAAGAAACCGAGGACACTGGGGAAAGGGTGCAGTGATGACAGCTGTATGATTAGATATGGAAATAATGACGAAATGGGTGAAAAAGAAACAATATTAAACTGAACGCATTAACTCTACTGATTATCCAACAGTACTTCGGTTTAACTACTTAAAAGAAAAAGATTTTTCTGATAAAAGGTGTCTGCCCATTGTCCAAAAGGCAATGTCAACACAGATTATCTGGTTTTGCCAACAAACCTTTCATCATAAATTAAGCATGCAATAAATGTGTTCTAAAGAAAATAGTTTCAAGTTATGGCAAAACACAACATTTCTAAGACAACTGCATCTCTACTGTAGAAATTTGGTAGATTTATATAGATTTAATTTTCACCAGAAAGTTAAAATTTAATGTTTTATACTGTTTTACATAGTTAAGGTATAGTCTTCTATAGTTTTGAAAAGGCAATGACTTTTGTTAAACAGGCCGCATTCTATATAACAAATGAAAAAAAATCCAATCGAAGGACTTTAATAAAGTAGTATTTTATTTCATTATGCTTTACCCAATCTGAATCTAATCATCATTCCTAAATGCAATCCAAACTAGAGTCATCCAGTTCCCATAAAAAGTATCTGAAGAATAAATTCTCATTTTTTCACAAAAATACTGAGCTCAAGTGCATAAATGCCTACTGGGCATCCTTTGCTGTGACCTTCCACAAGAATACTGCTTCATTTGTTCTAGATGTTTGTGGGCACATATTCAAAACCGCAGTAATGCAAACCTCTAAGGTTTGCAGCTGATGAAAAATTAGGGAAAAACTAGGCTTAGGGCCTCCTTTCCATAAAATGAGGTGCTGGGCAGGGAGAGCTAGGAAGCCTTGCCAAAGTCCTGGCAACTTCTATTCGTGTTCCCAGGCAGAGGCTGCACCTGCTGTTTGTTACTGGGCTGGGGATATCTTTTCAATAGGACACCTCTGACCCTGCTAATGAATAAGGAGTGAGATAATCTCTGAGTCAACAAAACAGGGTGCTGGCATTACTTTCAACAAAGACTCTGGCTTCGACCCCTTTTAATAAGGCTGTCAGGGCTCACTTATTTTGTTTCTAACACTGTTTTACATGGATTAGTTTCTGTAGAGTGCGAGGATCTGAGAGGCATGGCTAAGCAGCTAATGAATGTCAGGCTCTGTGTCCTGCTGAGCTCTGTGTCCTGTCAGCAGCCCACACCAGCACATCAGGGTGCTGCCACAGCCATGGGAGAGGAGACAGGCAAGAAACCTGCCAGAGAGAGAGAGTGAGCTCACGTGCTTTAGGAAAAACCCACGCAGCCTTGGGGCAACCCGTTTGCACATATAAACACCCATAGAAAAATAATGCTCTGTTATATCAGGACGGGATGAGGGGACAAGGAGGTGGACGGAGAACTGGCTGAAGGGCAGATCCCAGAGGGCTGTAAATTAGTGGCACTGGGTCTAACTGGAGACCTGTCACCAGTGGTATTCTCCAAGGGTCAGTATTGTTGAACGTATCCATCAATGATTTGGATGAAGGGGCGGATGCCTCCTCAGCAAATTCACTGATGACACAAAGCTGGCAGGAGCAGCCAATACCCCAGAGAGCTGTGGATGCCTTCAAAGGGACCTCGACAGCTTGGAGAGATGGGCTGGGAAGAAGTGTCTGAAATTCAGCAAAGGCAAGTGCAGGGTCCTGTACCTGGGGAGGAATAACCCCATGTACCGTCACAGGCTGGGGCCAACCTGCTGGGAAACAACAGAGAAGGCCCTGGGGGTCCTGCTGCACAACAAGCTGTGAGAGTGTCATTGTGGCCATGAGTGTCCTGGGGTGGATTAGGAAGAGCATTTACAGCAGGTCAAGGGAAGTGATCCTGTCCCTCTGCTCTGCCCTGGTGAGGCACATCTGGAGTGCTTTGTCCAGTTCTGGGCTCTTCAGGACAAAAGGGACATGGAGCTCCTGGAGAGAGGCTGGTGAAGAGCAACAAAAATGATGAGGGGACTGGAGTATCTCTCTTATGAGGACAGGCTGAGGGAGCTGGGCCTGTTCAGTCTTGAGAAGGGGAACTTATCTGAGTATCTGATGGGAGGGTGTCAGAGGATGGAGGCAGGTTTTTGGTGATGCCAGGGAACGGGCAGACACTGATGCACAGAAGTTCCACCTGAACATGAGGAAGACCTTTCCTGTGCAGGGGACCAAGCACTGGAACAGATTGTCCAGAGAGGGTGTAGAGTCTCCCTCACTGGGCATATTCCAGCACCATGTGGATGCAATCCCACATCCCATGCTCTGGGATGGCCCTGCTCGAGCAGGGAGGTGGGACCTGATAACCACTCTGACCCAGTCTGTGAGTCAGTGACTGCAGACTGCAGCAGAGCAGAATGCTCTGCTGTCCTGTATACAGGGCGACAGCAAGGGATATTTTAATAGAATCAACACAGCTACATTTCCCTTCCATCACCAAGCATAACTATCTCTAGCCAATTATATCCATTCTCTTTGGTTATTTACTGAATTTGTACTATGTAGCCCAATTTCATATAATATCTGTTACCAAGATTATGATCTGAAAGTGTATTGCCTGTGCAGGTGAAAACCAGTGATGCTTCTAATTTAACGGATGTCTTTCCTATCTTTCTTACTATCTGGTTTGCCCACAGAGGGTAAAATGATGGATTATCACATCTTAAGAAAATACCATTCTGTAAAAATGTCCATGTCTAATAACTAGCTAGATAATAACTAGTCCAATCAATGTAGTAGCTGCCTTGTATTCTTTTCAGATACCACAGCCTCTTTAATATCCATCGGATGAGCAGATTCCAGTCTGAAAAGAATCTGCCTGGATAACCTTCCTGGCTATTCACTCTGAACAGAAACCCTCCTTGGTGAAGAGAAAGCAAAGCTATCCAGCAAGTAAGAATGGAAGACTTTCATACAACAGTTGAATTTGACTGCTCAGGGATAAACCCTCCTTTCGAAGCACATTCCTCCTGCACCCTTCCCCCTCTTACCTCCAGCTGGAAAGAGGCCAAATGAGGCGTGTGAAAGTTCTTAACTAGCAGCCCTTCCCAAAGCTGTTCACAGAGCAATCACTCCCCTCACTTGGGATCCATTAAACGCTGCCAGTCAAGTAGGAAGTGCCCTTCTATCTGCGTTCCTGCCATATCTCTCTGGAACTGGCCACTTGGCAAGAGACACTGTGCTTCCCACACAGCAGAGCTGCCCCTGCCTTATCTCAAGAGGGTGTAAGAGCATTTGCTAAGTGGAAAAGCAGGGCAGCGCTGGGTTCATAACCCACGTCGTGTTCTCATGGTCAGCTCTGAGCTGCAGAGCTTTCTAGGAAAGCAGCGGGTAAACAGACCAAACCCAGGAATATCTGCTAGAGCAGCCCTCATTCATTCATTGCCCTGATAGGTTTAGGCCATCCTCATCAATGCATGGAATGAAGTCTGCTTAATGTACCCTCAGCTTCAGAATATTGCTAATGGCCAGCTAAGTTTGGCAACATTTCACTAAAAAAGGCAATCACTGCAACTCTGAGGCAGAAACGTGAAATGCCTGACAAATCTCTCATGCAAACCCAAAACAACTCGACCAACTAATAAAGATATTGGTGAACATATTCCAAATTCAACTGAAAACAACATGGTCAGGTGTTTTTGAGATTTCATACATTAAAAAAAAAAAAAAAAAGAAAAGATGGTGACAAATGTGAATCTAACTGTAGTTTTACAAGTCATTGGGGCAAAAAAGCTTTAGAATTAAATGATACTGCTTCTTCAGTGGTAGTCCTACTGTTGCTGGACAATGGTCAACTGAAATAGAGGTAACTGTATTTCAAATTTTATATGCTAAGTCTGTACATTTAAATATCTATATATAGACAGCAGTGTCTACTGGAAATATGCAAAAAATACATAGGTGGTTATTTGGAAAAGAAAATCAGCAAATGTCCACAGACATCTGCAGAATAAAGAGTGACTTTAATCAACGTGTAATTCACCACAACCACTGGCTTTAACTTACACCTTCTCCAGGCAGAAGGGTTAATGACCTGGCCACCTTTCTCCCTGCAAACAATCCCCTTTTCTCTGAAGGAAGCAACCACTTTTCTTTTTCAGAACCAAGTCATTAACTTTATCATTTCAGAGAATAACTTCTAAATTTCTACTTAAAAAACCTGCAGCTGCCATTTTGAAGTAGTCTTACACCTAAGACACCCCTAAAAACCTGCCTGGTTTTGCAACTGCATCAGTCAACCTTGTAAAAATTATCTCCTTACACAACTTGCCTTACTCATCAGAATAATGCATCAGTGTGGAGGCTGATCATGAATCAACAGCAGTTATCTTTAAAAAAAGGAGAAAAAACCTTTTTTTTTGACACAGCAAGGGCAATATAAAGGGCCATATGTACATTGGCACTGGCAGGACTGCTGTCATACCCTCCTGTTAGTCTGCCTGCCTTGCTTGCACATCCTCTGTGTGTATACACCCACTACAGAACCCTAAAGGGCAGTGATGCTGCTAAGTAGTCTTCAATTTGCAGTCAAATAATTCAGGAATTTTTCTTAACTTACCCCTAAATGTCTAATTATCTGAGAGAAAAAAAGTCCTCCGTGGAAGTACAGCCACATCAAGAAGAAAATAAAATAGAACGGACAAATCATCTCAGGTGTCAAAGTAAACAGTGTGAAGTAAAAATGACAGTGTTTATGCTACCCATAAAACCTACTTCCCAAACTATCATTGCACAGGAGAAGATGGGACCAAAGATTGTGTAAGCACGTATGTTTTTCAAAAAGAAATTATTTCAAAAGGACCTGACAAATCTCTGTATACCTCCCTGAATCTGGGTTTTATTATAGATATTGCCAGACAAGGATATTTTGCCTCTCTAACTAAATGTCTTATATTGGGAGATATGAAAATAAACTAAGATAGTGAGTGACACAATCTGGAAGTATTTGCATGGTAAACTGAATTATGCCTTCTTGCTCAGACCATTTGTGTTTGTTTGGCAACAAACACAAGGGTTCAACAATAATATTGTAACCACTGAATGCAATGGAGTTTTATGAGGCATGAATTTGGCTCAGAATGTGCAAAGCTTTCCCAAATTCAGAGCAATTTATCACTGATGTCTTCCCTTCATTATTTTAAATGGAAACAGAAGAAAGTTCTCAAAAAGACACATCTTGACCTCAGTTCAGTTCAGCTCAGTTCACTGATACACAGAGATATTTGGTTTCTTCAGAAGACCCCCACACAAAAGCTCAAGGACAGACAGGCTCAGTATTCTTCAGATTTGTTTTAAAGACAAAAAAAGAAAGTATTTAACTCTAACTTTCACAATTTTTCCTCATAAACCAGAACAATATACGAGATTCTAGCTATTTTGACAGAGCTGTCTTACTCAGTTCCTTTCTGACAGAATCAATTAGGAAATCATTTTGATGTAGCAAATTATTTTTGAAATTTTTATACACCATGAACAAATCCCATGGATTAATGATTTCCAGAGTTCACCCTCTTCACCTTGGGAAAAGTCCAGACCAGAAAAAAATAAGAGAAAAAACAAACCAGGGAAAGGAGTTTTGTCATTAGCTCCCTCTGTTTAAGTAAAATCCTTTCCCTATCATGTAGGTGATAGGGTGAGGCAAAGAATTGCAGTGGGTTGGTAGGGTTCCTAAACCACTCAAAAAGAGCAAGCAGTTCTAAAATATTTTTATACATAACAAATTCAGAAGTGCTTTCCACGACACTGGCAACTTTCACTTATGTGGGCTGGGAGGAAAGTTGGAAAGGAACCACGTGAGGAACAGCAGGGACTGATGGAGATCAGAACTGAAATACTGATGTGAGAGGCCTGGAACTGACCAAAGGGAAAATGAACTTCCAGGAATGAGATACTGCAGCAGAGCTGAAAGGGGTGTTTGCACACAGCTTGAATTTTACCTGTCTCCTCAATCCCTTTCAAAAGCAAGGGCATTCACTCAATCTCTTGCCCCTAAATCCACTCACTGCACTGTGCACACATCTTCATTATTAAAATCTCCTTCATTTGAACACTTTGCACCTCTAAGTTGTGCTAGTTACTAGGGTACATTTTGGAATAATATAAATTAAATTACAGAAAACTGTGAAACTGGGTAGTCAGACAGATGGTACTAACAATTATCATCAAGAAAAAAGGAGTAGTCCCACAGGAAGCAAAAATAGTTTAACAACTGCAGCTTGCACATGCCACTGGATTTAAACAGGATTCTCCTGATCAAACTTCCATAGGTGTAACTAGGCAGGTTTTCATTTCACAGAATCAGTCAGATTTTATGCTGATTCCACAAAAATACAGCGGGGCTTGAGAATGAGGACAACCTGCTTCTATTTTTAATGCATTCAAGCTTTCTAGCGCTCGTTGTCCCCACAAGAGTGAACGGGGAAGCGCGCGCGTTTCCCGCTGCGCTGTATTTTGTCTGTTGCTCCTTCCTACTACCAGGGATGAAAGGAAACGGTGCCTTTGTCTGGAAGCAGAACATGGCAGCAAGGCGCTGGGACAGCGTGTCCATGGCAATGCTGATGTATCAGGGCTGTGCTCTGCTGTCTCCCTGCTCTCTGTTCCGCTGCTAATGCAAACCAGAAGGCATTTCCTAAGTAGTCTACCAGAGAACACAATCAGTGCTTTTCCTGTTCAGATGAACTATAACCTCCCTGTCTGCAGGTGATAGGAATCTTGGTCTTGTGCTTCTCTAAGTCTGGGTCTTCATTTGGCTGTTGCATCTCTCTACCTGCTGAAAGACACTTTCAAAGCAAAGACTTGAGAAGGGTTATCTGTCTTTAGGGAGTCTTTTTGGAGTTGCTTGCTTTACATTTAAACGCAAAATCCCATGAATAAATACACCTACTTATATGTATATGTAGTAGTTCTTATCTACAAGTTATTTTAACAATTAGATGTAGTTGGAGAGCCTGTAGTGATCTACAGTGAGATGGAACTGTAAATCCTGACGTGCCCATCAGTCATTATGAGCTTTACCAGCCAGGAAAATGCACTGTCTAGATTGGCTACATGCCCTTACAGTTTTTATTTTAGCTCCCATTCTCTGGAGCTTATTTTCATAGCTTATACACTGGAAAGCAGGTTTGGGCTTGATTCTTTTTCTAACATTGTTCACCTCCCCACTCCCTCAGTTTCTTTCCTCCTAACTGACAACTAAAAGGGCTTGGCTGCAGCAGCTCATCCTCTGTCTCTGAGTGTCCTGTCTAAGAGTGCTAGAGCTCAGAATAACTGGGAGATAGCACAGACTCTCCCATAAATTGCAAGGAACAACTCTCCTGGAAGTGGCCAGAAACAATAATGCTTGAGTGCAGAACTCCTACTTGCTACAAAGACCAAGCCACTAGTAGAAGATTATGTTCAGCTGCAAATCAAAAGAGAAAATAAGACACAGACCTGGCATAATCTCATCTGGCAGAAATGAATGATGGCCTTTTTGCAATTGTTTTGCTGAAAAGCACAAATCTCTACAAAAAGAAACCAGCCATCTGTTTTGAATGTTTTAGACTGTAAGTATCTACTTGTGTTCTTCTTTGATCTATAAGAATAATAGGAAGACAGTGATACAGTCCAGTTACACCTCTGTTGTGAGTGTTTAATTCATCCCAGAGCTGCAGATTACAAAATTCCATCTGGAAATCTTAGTTTTATCATTCTGGGATCAGGAAGAAGATGAACAATGTATCAGGATCAGTTCTTTTGTGCTCAGAAATATAACATTCTTGGACAGAGAATACATTCTTCTGAATTATTTAGTTAATACATTCTTCTGAATGAATAGAAATTAGTTATTAAACAGCAAAATATTAGTTTAAAAGGGGAAAAAAAAAGCTAGCAGAAGAATTCTTCTCCAAAAGAAAAGGACCAGGAGTGGAAGCTGACTTGGCCTCAAGGAAAGCATTCTTCTCTGGCCCTCCTAAGGATGAATTAGTTACATCATCTTATTTGAGTGCATCACATTAGGGTTCTTAGTAAAAGGTTGCCCATGTGAAAAGGGGGAGTGAAGAACCCTGACTGCCACCAATATGACAAAACAACAAACTCGTCTCTGTCAACCTAACTTGTCTCTGTCAGGACAAGTTTAAGCAATGTAAGATTATCTCATGTAGCTGCCTTCAAATTTTCCACAGGGTATGCCTCCAAGGCAAGCACAAGAAACTTTCAGAATGCTTCTACAGACCTGGATGCAGAATGGTAACAATATAATTATTATACTACACAATTAGTTTGTAGATTTTTTAGAGAGGGAAAGAAATGACTCTTCAAAAGACAAGAGATGATAGTAAAGAACAAGAGACAGTGGTCTAAAGAGCTTTGTCCAGCATGCTGGAATGGCAACTCCTTGAAAATATGGGTTATTTCACTTTTTTTTTGGGAAGGAACAGGATCTTGGGGAAAAAAAAAAGAAAAAAGTAGTAGTAATAGAGTCAAATACAAATCTAACACAATTTTGGGAACAATTTCAAAGTGAGGTGTTAGAATCACCATCATATATATTACTTTTTCAATTTTCAAATATTGCACAGCAACAATACCTAGCAGTTATACAGCACTTTTCCCAAGCAGAACTTGCACTTTTACAAAAACTTCAGCTTGGTTTACAATTAGAGAAGTTGAGACAGGGAGAAAGAGAACAAGTGAGTGGTTGGAGACGATGCCAGGAAAGAATTTATCTTCTGAATCGTGGTCTAGTACTGTGTCCAGTAAATTACAATGTAATGTGAGTCAAGCATGAAGGCCTGGTGGTTCTGACCATTTTGCATGATCTAACAATTAAAAACACCATATTGGAAATAAATCTAGCCAAAAGGCTTATGAGGTCACAGTGTAGTGACTGACAATACTGGGAACCTCAGAAGTGTGACAGCAGGACAAGCAGTTCTGTACAAAATGTGTCTTGTGGAGAGAAGACCTCATTCATGGAGCGAATGAACGCCTGTGTAATTTAAACATGGAACTCACCATGAAAAACTATTTACTTCACAAAAAGAAACCAGCATCAAATAACATAGGAAAAAAAAAATTAAAATCAATGTTCTCCTCAAACTTCCCAAAGTATCGGCACTTTTAATGTTGTAGTGATCCCAATGAAAACGTCATGTGGTTTGACTGCTCTGGCAAAGATTACATTAAGCCTTGAGATGAGCCAAATATTTTCCTGTAATGACTTACCCCCTCTTTCCACCACAGACATCACCTCTGAAATCTGAAGTGTTAAATTTTGCACATGCCTTCAGGGCTCAGCTCACAATGTTTACTGCTTCTGAGTTCAAATTTGTCAAACTTGAGTAATAAAGAAAAATATCACAAAGAAGAGCCTTTTTGGCTTACAATATTTTTGTGGTAATAGGAATTACCAATATTTTCATCATCTTGAATATCCCCATTTTTGTGCACTCCAGTTCCATGCTAGCTCTTTGAGCTATTTTTTTTCTTTGACCTATTTTGACCTGTTGCTCTAATAAGCATAATAACAATAGTTTTTGATTAATGAATGGATGAGTGAAAAAGCAGATTTCTGAATCACACTTTCTTCCATTTTAGGTAGCACAGCTGTGCTTCAGAAGACAACTGTATTAATTGAGCAGCTTGGAAAAATCTCTGTATGGAAGCTTTGCTTCTCCTTCCTCCCTGTGGCACAGATTTACAAGAAGATACACCTACATACACCCCTATCCTTTTGCATGTATTAGATTTCTTAAGGTATAAATTCATATTATCCTTGACAAAACTGAGTAATAACCAATTAAACCATTGGTCAGAGCACTTCAGCATTTGGGAAAGACCAAAGAGCAACCTCCTGTGAAATCACACTGGAATTGACTTGCATGTAGAGGAGGATAGAGCTCCATCTGGGGAATAAAAGGAGTCATAAGAAATTCAGACAGCAAGGAAACGAGACTAGTGAAAAATGCTAGAAAAGACTATTTCAGGATGAAAGATGGTATTTACATTGAACTATAGACTGAAATGTAAACTACCATCCTCAGAAATTACAGGGAGGGTGCATATGTTTATGAACAGTGCCCCATTTCAGGGGAGCTCTCTATCTGATAATGCTGTCATGTACAGACTTGGCATAATTAAATATTAAATTCAGACCATTCCAGAATACTGGAGGGGAAAAGCCTTAAGACCTAAACCATAAAAATAAAATAATGTAGTCAACTATTGTACATAGTTGTTTGGTCTCCATTTTATCTTCAGTATTGACCAGAGGTGATTGCATCCACAGAGCTGAAGGAACTTTAAAAAACAAACTTATTGCCAAATCCTATGCTATTACTTACATTTTATCATTGTAATACATAAATTTAATTTAACACATGGAGGTTAGGGACTCTGTAACTTACATCATCTTAGCTTTTACAAAGAGAATAAGGACCTTTTTTTTTAACTAACATGGAGTGTCATGGCAAAAACATGTACTCTGGTGGGAATAACTGGCTTGGGAAGCATCCATCACCTTTTTACTTTCCCTGCTAATGTGTGCACGACAACCTTGAGGCAACTTTTCCGATGAGATGTGTGGAAGGCAAGGCTGCTGGGTGACTCATTATTTTGACTGGGATACTCTGTAACAGCTTTCCTGAGGAAAGTGCCTCAAACTGGAGAGATAAGCTGTATTTAATGTCAATCACCTATTAATTACAAAAACTAGGAAAAACAATATTCTTAGCACAGTTGCATTCTTAAATGCATCAGCACATGGGAGAGGAAAGAGAGAGATCTTTTTCTCAGTGTTTTCTACACAAACTCTGTTTGCTTCAGAAGGGAAATCAGAATTATTCCTACCTTCAGTAGCGAGCGTCCTCTTCCTTTTCATTATTTACTTACCTGATCTCCTGTGTTTAATTTCTGTGCCTCAGCTGATGTTTACAAGCATTATCTCTAACACTTTTAACAACATACACGAGCGCACGACCGTTGCGAGAGCGGTGATTCAAAAAGAATGTGAAATCAACAGCGAGTGGAAATTCATTAAGCACTTTATCAATTTGTCCACTAAAGAGATTTTCTCAGTTCAAACCCCAAGGCATGAAATTCAAGTTTGACACTGCCACAGTTGGATTAAATGTTTCAGAGGGTTGACTTGAAAAGAGGGATTTGATCTATACAGTCAGACAGACTGTAGGTCTGTAGTTAATTGAGCAAGTGCAAGAGACGAGAGCACCTTACTCTCTCATGAATGTTTTATAAATCTAAAACAAAGCAATCATTTGCAGAAATGCATGGCTCCAAAATTTCCACTGAAATCTTCAGTTTTCTTTCAACTGATATGAAAAAATCAAAATCTTAGGAAAAAGTGCACAGAAACTCACGTAAAATATTTTCTTCTTAAAAGGATAAGTGAAGAAGGAAAAAGTTTCATACAGATTTTGAAGATAGTGGCATCAGTCTTTTACGATATTTTCAGTACTTCAGAGAAATGTACTTTGCTATTTTGCTTTAAAACTGATACTCGGAGGCATAAATGAATGCTGTAATGTAATAATCAGTATTTGACTCCTGGCCAGTAAGAGGGTTTTTTGCTAAAGAACAGGCTCTGTCCTCTGTACTGTCTTCCTTTTTGGAAATGGGAGTTGTTGTGGGGACAATTTGACAACAGAAAAAGAAAAATTGTGGACACGGACACAGAGAAACAAAATATATTTTAAATGAAAAATAGCTCCTAATTTCTCCCCCATTGTTTTGAAAGAATGAGGGAGATGGAAGGGAGAGAGGAAGGTTAAGGGATATTCCTCTTTGCCTTCACATTTATAGACAATTCCTTCTCCTAGTCCGTCTGGAGAATCCTGTATTGTGAGTTGATAAATATCTGTGACTAGTTAGGTCAGTGTGCACGGCAGCAATCTCGGCAGCAGATCTCAACATGCTTAAAACCTTCAGGAGGAACATTATCTTCAGGAGGAACATTATCTTCAGGAGGAACATTATCTCCGTGCCAATTCTCTACAAACCAGAATCGAAAAAGCACACGCAGGTTTGGCTACGGCGCAAACGGCACTGAAAAAAAATCCGACTGAAAACATTTCCTCCGTGAAGTCAATGATAAATGATAGGAAAGACATTTCCTGTTCTCTCGTGCTTGCACAAAAACTCAATTACATGCCCTGGAAAGTTCTCCCCACAACACGGTGAAACGATGATAGGATGATCAGAAGAAGACAATCACAAACTGCACGTAAACACACGAGAAACACCCTCATGCAGAGCCACGGAAGCAAGGGGAGGGAGCACAGCCAGGTTCCACAAAGCACACGAGCGAGGTGTGGGAGTGACTGTCGGAAATGTTTCTGTTGGCAGGAGAGGTTGGTTCTCACCGTTCTGAACAAAATGGCTGAGCTAAGAGCATCTGACTGGTTATGCCCAAATACCCTCCTCCTCATCCTAGAGGTGCACAGGTGGCAATGGGAGGAAAGCCCCAGAGCAGCATGGGAACGAAAGAAAGAGTTGGTTAGTATTTAAAGCACATATGTAAGTACAGTTGTACAAAGCGTTTCAATTCCTTACGCAATATTCTGAGCTACCTTGAGCTCAGCTGTCTTTGCTCCCTTGTAGGCTTTGTCAGCTTTCAAAATGCCCCTTTGCAAAGGGGGAAGTGCAATCAGAGCCTCCTCCCACCACCCTCTCTTCCCTATTGTCCTTCCCTGCAGGGTCTTAGCAAGAATTTCTGTAAATGTCTACATTCTATTTCATTTTTATGTGCTATCTTTTCATTTCATCTGCGAATGCTATGCTGCATTCATTTGCAAACATGTACTAAAGTTACATGCTGGAAATGGCTTCAACTCTCTGTAGACTTCAGAGCAGAAACAACAGATATTCTGACATTTGCACTAAATTAAGATTAGGAAATCCATTTAACTTTCAGTATTAACAATTTCACTCTCCTGAAAAAGGAGAGTGAAACACCAGCATCTTTCAAAAACACTGCATAAAATTCAACCTACTCAACATACAGTGGAGGAATTATTAATTAAATTAATAAATAATTAACAATGTATTAATAAATAATTAAGATGCAACGGCAAGTTCCCTTGAAAATTATAATTTTTTTGCCTGCTTCTTTGTATAAATTCCTTCCTGTTTTCCAATACAGACATGAAAGGAGATTTTTCAAGATCTATTTTTGCAGGGTGAGTAAGTAATTGGCTTTTGCGATTTTCCTCTTGTACCTTACTCATTATTTCTGTGTATCACTAGGCTGGCACTTAAAGGTCTAGAGCGAGATGCTTCCCTTCAGATCTCACCAATTTCTACATGAGTCAGAGGGCAAAGAGAAGCATTCCTTCACTCCGTTGAGGCGGTGATTAATGATGGCTAATATTTTAATTAAACTGCAGTGGATGAGATTACAACATGGGATGTGCAATTACGTTGGCATTTTCTGTGCTACCCAAGGGATGGTTAATCTCTCTAATAGTTATCAAGCACACGGCTGTGCTTTGTAAATGCCACGGGAGGCTCCTCACTGCTTTGGAGATGGTAAATTGATTTTCCTTCAGTTCACGGCCCATTGAGTTTGTGAGGGAGCAGTCTGTGCTCATTTGGCACCGAGGCAGGGGTTTCCTCGTGGGAAATGAAGGGAACGGCTTGTATGCAATCCATAGATCAGAAAGCTGATCCTGGAGCATGATTTCCTGCTACTGAAGACAAGAAACAGTCCTGGAGACTCCACACACTCCAGCAGTAAACCTGAGCTACTAAAATCTGAATACGTCATACAGGGCTTGAGTCTCACATTTTAGAAAAGTTTTTGTTCCTTTTCAATGTACCTCCTCCTCTCCAGCCACCTAACAACAGCTTGGTACCAGGAACCCTTCGTTCACATTTCAGGAGCTTTACACAAAGCCAACACAACAGCAATATCCAGTTCTGGTTTATTAACTGCATTCTGGAATGCTACTTTTATTCCAAGGTACTGCAAGCATGTCAGGGAAAACTACTTATGACACAAAATCATCAGCCCCCACAGTACAAATGACTTTAAAAACAAAAAAGAGAGAGAGATATTACCTGGTCAGGGGAGGGCTTGTGGTTGGTTTGGTTGGAATGGGATGAGGATTTGAGGTGGTCATCCTCATAGTTGTCAGCCATCAGCTTCATACGGTTCTGAGTCTATTAAAAAAAAGCAAGAAAGAAAAATCTCAGTCTACCTTCTAATGTTATCACAGGGACTAAAGGGAACAGGGCATTTATAAAACGGCATATCCAAAATCCATACATGGGGAAAAACAAGACACATGGCTGGACATCACTTAGTATTACAACAGAGAATTGGTAAAAACTGGTGGAGACACATCCCAACCTGTTCCCTTTAAGGCTAAATTAGTTTTGCAATTAAGTAGATCACCTGACTTGTATCTACTAAAACTTGTGCTGTACAAAGAATTAAATTTTTTCTTACAGATTCTCCGGATTACACCAACTTGGAGAATAATTCAATGAAAACATGAGTTAGGTGTCCCTAAGTCAATTAAAAAACCCCCAATGAAACCCTCAGAGAGAAGTCAGTTTTATAAAAACAAAAAGTAAACAAGCTGAAAATAGGTTATTACTTAAGAGGTCCATCCAGTTTCAATGTGCAAATCAGTTTTCAATTGATAGATCAAAGAACAGAAAAATCTGAGACTGGCCAGAAAAATGTGAATTATACAAAAGCCATCCCGTGAGGAAATTGAAAAGTTAACAAAAAGGTATTGGGAAAGAAAAAGCATCATAATGAAGGCTTATAAAATTTAAACCTCTTCACAGTCAACTAAAGAATTAGCCAAGCACAAAACAAGTTTCTTTGTTTTTCTTCAACTTCTTAGGAAACTTCAAGTTCCAGAGGAGGTAGGATTTTTAAAAACATGTATTAGAAAATAAATGGTATAAGAATAAATGGAGTACCTGACTTTAACAATACCATTCTAGGTAAGCAATTGCAAAGAACATTAAAATACATTACCTGGCTGTGTCTGCAAAGGAGAGTGTTAGTGAAATAAAGCCCTTTTAACAGACTACCCTGAAATGAGGCCCCCGAGCACCTACAAACACACACAAATAAGGAAAGAAATGCACCTGGAGGAATGTCCCACCTCCCCTGCAGGGCTCACAAAGGCCATTCAGGCAGCAATGATACTCTGTGGGCAGCCAAAAAAGCTGGGTGAGGGTGTTGCCAAACCAAGTGCTGCCTCCCTTTGCATTATCTGGGTGCCAGAGTGGCCCCAGAACTGACTGATGGCATTTCTCCTCCCAGGTCAGAAGGCACTAAGAGCCCCACTTGGAGCTTTGTGAAATCCTTGTATTCAAAGGAAATTAAAAGGGAAAACCCTGACCTACATTAGATATGATACAGAGCAAATTATCTACAGCTAGACACATGAAATCATCAGACATGCACTAAAATGAAATGTCTTAAATGAAAGCTCAAAGCTCATAGAAATGCCAGCTGTTGATTCAATCCCTTCATAACTCTATGGTTTCTCACTGAAAACTCTAAGTTTAATGAGCATCTCAAGGCTAGAGAATGCAGATTCTACTTGTCTATATTCAGATCATGAGAGAGAAGATCCAGGGTTTGAATCTGGATTTGATTTTATTTTGGAATAATTTAACAAAAGCTAATAGTAAATTGAGCTTAAGCAATAAGCAATTTAATCATGCAAAATTTTTATATTGTTTGCTCTGCTTTGTCAAGCAAGTTCTGAATTCCAAGTCTGACTCATCATCCATAAATCACTACTTGAAACATGCCACATTAATCCTTAAACAACCAGTTTATTGTAAAGGCACTTTCTTAATATTTATTTTTTTATTATTTTTAAGGTTGTCTCTTCAACAGTTTCTTCTTTGCAATGAGAACAATTGATTTTAGACCATTTTACATTTCCTTGGAAATTTATTGTTTTGATAATAAATAATGAATTCTTACATGACTTTCAGTGTGTGTGTGTGTGGAGAAAATCTATTGAAACCCAGATGTTTAGCAGAATGCTAGTACAGAACATTAACTTGCCTGAGAAAAAACATAGCTCTTCTCAGATAGAGGCAGCATGTTATATATTACATGAAAAACACCAGCCCAAACAAACTAAGTTAGCTGGTACAGGTAGAGAAGAACATAAACATCGCAGAGAATCACAGCACAGGTCAGGTTGGAAGGGACCAGAGTGGTTATCAGGTCCCACCTCCCTGCTCGAGCAGGGCCATCCCAGAGCATGGGATGTGGGATTGCATCCAC
The DNA here is from genome assembly GCA_013396955.1 of Regulus satrapa. Classification (NCBI taxonomy): domain Eukaryota; kingdom Metazoa; phylum Chordata; class Aves; order Passeriformes; family Regulidae; genus Regulus; species Regulus satrapa. Next base: position 501,750 of record VWZN01006155.1, on the reverse strand, counting down.
ATGGTGCTGGAATATGCCCAGTGAGGGAGATTCCACACCCTCTCTGGACAATCTGTTCCAGTGCTTGGTCACCTGCACAGGAAAGAAGTTCTTCCTCATGTTCAGGTGGAACTCCTGTGCATCAGATTCTGCTCATTGCCTCTTGTCCTGTTGCTCAGCACCACCAGGAAGAGCTTGGTCCATCCTCTGACACCCTTCCTGCAGACAACTGACACATATTGATAAGGTCCCCTCTCATTTGTCTCTTCTTGAGGTTGAACAGGCCCAGTTCCCTCAGCCTGTCCTTGTAAGAGAGATGCTCCAGTCCTTTCATTATCTTTGTCCCTCTCACTGGACCCATTCCCGGAGCTCCGTGTCCCTCTTGTNTCTGTTCCAGTGCTTGGTCACCTGCACAGGAAAGAAGTTCTTCCTCATGTTCAGGTGGAACTCCTGTGCATCAGATTCTGCTCATTGCCTCTTGTCCTGTTGCTCAGCACCACCAGGAAGAGCTTGGTCCATCCTCTGACACCCTTCCTGCAGACAACTGACACATATTGATAAGGTCCCCTCTCATTTGTCTCTTCTTGAGGTTGAACAGGCCCAGTTCCCTCAGCCTGTCCTTGTAAGAGAGATGCTCCAGTCCTTTCATTATCTTTGTCCCTCTCACTGGACCCATTCCCGGAGCTCCGTGTCCCTCTTGTCTTGAGGAGCCCAGAACTGGACACAGCACTGTAGGTGTGGCCTCACCAGGGCTGGGTGGCAGAGCAAGATCACCCCCAATGCTGCTGGTGATGCCTTAAGTTTTAGCTTTCATATTTTTCAGGTTCTGTGCTGTTTTAGAGTGTAGTTCTGGGCTTCATATTAAGTGTTGGTAAGCTTTCTTCACACAGTGAAAACAATTCCTTCTCTAGCTTGGGACCAAGGACAACCCATAAAAATTTCAGGCCCAAGAGGATAAACAGGCATGACCTGAAGAGAGAAGAGCAAAGAGGATGGAGCTTCATAACCTATAGAAGCCATAATCAGACAATTAACTCCAATATGCTAAATGATCAGAACTCCTAAGGGTGTGGCACCTCGTGGCTGTTTGTCCATTTTGTGACCATTTTGGGTTCATCTTGGGTGCAGCCCTGAATGGGCTCTTGTACTGCCCAAGGTGTATCCACTGAGACCTTTTAATAAATACCTGTTTTATTCCTTTTGCTCTGTCTAGTGTCTGTTCCAGGTCAGCCTTCTCAAGGCATCACTGGCAGTGCTCTTCCCCAGTAAGGTAGCCCAGGATACCACTGGCCTTCCTGGCTTCCAGGACTCTGGGACAGAGGAAGGACACTGCTGACTCATGGACAGCTTGTTGTCCACCAGAACTCCAGGGCCTTCTCCTCGGAGCTGGTTCCAGCAGGTTGGCCCCACACCTTATCTCTGGCGAGCCTGGCTATGCCCCTGTCCCACTTCAAATCCAGTTTAAACCCCTCTCAGTGAGCCCTGCTGAGTGCTGAGCTAAGATCCCCTTTCCCTTCTGATACAGGTGGACCCCCAGTTGCTGCCAGCAAGCTCGGTATTGTATAAACTGACTCATGATCAAAAACAACAAAATGCTGCTGTTTACACCAGTCCTGAAGCCAGGTGTTCATCTGCATGACTTTCCTGTTTCTTGCTCCATCATTCCCTGCAACTGGCAGCACAGAAGAGAACACAACTTGTGCTCCAAATCCCTTGCCCAGTTTTCCCAAGGCTCTGGGGCCCCTTCTCGTTGTCCTTATCCTTTTTGCTGGGACTTCGTTGCTGCCCACTCAGACAACTGTAAGAGGGCAACAACCACTGGGCTGTACCAGGCTGGGAAGCTCCTTGGTGATGTCCCTTACCCAGACCTCAGGGAAGGCACACAGCTCCCTCTGGGCTGGGTCTGCTCAGCAAAAAGCACAGAGTCCCTCAGAGAGAATTCTGAAGTCAAACTGCAGAGGTTGTGAGCTTCTGTCACTTAGACTGAAGTAGAACAACCTGCTATTAATACTTGGCAGCAGTTTATGAGAAGTGGCTGATGGAATTTGGCTGATTTAGCTGAAAAAGAAGAGGCTTTTAAAACTACTTGATAGGAGGAAACAAAGGACCTGAAGCCATTAGAGGGAATGGGACAGGAGATGACAGATGTAAAAAGGAACACAGAAACTTCTGATTAGAGATCAGGAAAATTCTTTTCATAATGAAGTGCATGAAATGCCTGACGAGGCCACCAAGAGACTGTGGTGCCTCTATCCTTGAGGATACTGAAAATGCAGCTGGACAAGGTCTTGAGCAAGCTGGTCTAATTAGTGATGTTCTCAGCAGGACACACAGGTCTACTTCAACCTAAAATACACTGCAATTCTTATTATTTGCAATTTTCATCAGATGATTTGAGAGTTTCAAAGCTCAACTTTTCAGAAGAAGAGGGAGGTAAGTTCTAAAATCCATCTTACTTGCCAAAGTGAGCTGCTTAGCTCCACAGCAGCCCTTTGAACATTTAAATCCAGAACAATGTCTGATGATGACAAGCCTATGGGATCAGTTCACCTTCAAGGACATTTTCTATGTTCCCCCTTCAACTGAACCTGACCTCCCACTGCAGCTGCTGTTCATTTAAGTGTGCATGTTTGTGACAAGTCTTGGGAAGAAAATGCCAAAATCAGAATTGTGATTTCATTAAAGGAACTAATTTATGCATGTATCACTGGAATTAGGTAAAAATCAAAAGATGGAAGAAAACCAGCTTATTTCCTGATGGATACCACTCAGAATTATTTTCCAACATTTAAAGTCCAAGCAGTGTTGCAAATAAAATATATAATATTATAATAGTTTTACAAGTCTTTTTATATGAAACATAGAAATAAAAAGCTGCTTAGGACTGGACTACTAATGATGAACTTTTGCTTAGAAATTTTAAAAGTAACTCTAAATACATGAACTGAGTTTCACTCCTATTGCTCCTCCACAGAAAAAAAAATGTCCAAAAGGATGGAAACTTCTAGAGCAAATGGCTGTTGTAATGATTTAAAAACAAACCGTTTACTTTTCTGTGGGGAACCACTCCAACATCCTGCAGTCCTGAGCTGGTTTGTCATGGTGCTATTATACAATCCTCTACCACCTCATGAGGTTATGGCTCAGATCCTAGGGCAAGCATTTCTACATCACTGTAAAAAGTATGAACAACAAAGTGGTTTAACCACGGGGTCCTGTGAGAAAATAAATGAGCAGTGCAGAAAAATCAGTTGTGTCAGGAGTGCTTTTGTCTAAAACCTCCAGAGCTGTAAGCAGAACTAGCAATGATAGGAACTGGATGACAGATTCAAATCCTGCTGATAAAAAATACCACGTGCCCTGACAGGTACCTTCTTCATGCATGTGCAGAAAAAGTGCTGGAATGAAGAAAACTGGACAAAACACCACAACCCAATAGGTTTTGTGTTTTTTTTCCAGAAGGTACCTTCATTTTTTTTTGGATGGATTCCATAAAATTACTCCTGGCCTTCCAATTATACCTTCCCCAAAGCTCCCACAGCTCGTCAAACCCTTAACAATGCTCTTCTTTTCTTCCAATAGTCACCAGTCCCAAACTCTTCAGACTGGTGTAAATTCTCAAAATTACTCAAGAGCCACCACACTCTCCAGCTCCTAACTGAAAGCCAGGAATGACTGTGGAGGCCTTGGCTCTGCAGACCAGTGTCTATGAACTGCAGGTCTAAAGAATAACATCTGCAAGGGTACTGCATCTAAAACACCTCAACTTCCCCATGTCATATATTAGACTTTACTCTAGAAATAGCAGATCTCACCCACCTCTCCCTTTTTGCACCCCAGAATCTCTGCAATTATCCCTTTGCCTCTGTAATACACTTACTGCTAATGCCTTTTTTACTTCCTGTCATTATTTAAGTCTTTCTTATTCCCTATCCCTTGCTACAGCAGGCAATTATATTAAAAGAAAAAAGCACCAGGAGAAAACATGAGACAAACCTGTTTTAATAATGAATGTGAACGATCAGCATCAAATCTTCCTTAAACATGCTCTCTTTGGTTGTTTCATGGTCTGGACATGATTTCACTGTATTTTCTTTTTTTTTTTTTCCACTGGGTACCTAGGAAATAGTTCACTTCTGTCTGTATTCTATAATCACTAAATGTTTGGGTAAGCAAGGAAATCACCACAGTTAAACTGCTTTTTACATAATCAACACCTGAAAACTTTAATTGCAAAGTGTCCATGTACACTATTTTGCCTGCCAAAACTGCAGCCATACTTAATTTTCAAAGAATCACTCAGTTCCTCATTCACAGAGGTATTGCTTCAAAGCACCCTCTCACCTGTAGGTTCCTAAAAGTAAGTTATTTTACATTTACTGATGTTCACTGCAGGCCACACTGGTAGTTTGCCTGTGCACCTGAACACTAAAGATCAAATTAACAGATTTTATCACAGTTAAATTATTATATGAGAAAAACCAGAACTGATGCTGATCCATACAGTTTAGGGAAAAGTCAGAGGCAAACTCTGGAATTCAGCTGGTAAAGCCTAGAGGAGTGCTGCCCAGGTCTGACAAACCCTTTTTTGTGGAATCCCACATATAAATTTGAAACCCACAGATTTAACTACAGACATTGTTTATAATATATTTTACAGAATGTTTTTCTTTGAAAGCTTGCACAAAGTTGTACATTCTAATGAGACTACATACCTTTCTTAAGCATTTCTGCAGGACAGCTAGTGTTCTGGTAACCATTACCCTGGAAAGCTTTTGAAAACACGTTTTATTCATGGGGATCACACGTTTCTGTATCTCGAGAGAAGCTCTCCAAGAAACAGCAGATAGCAGCTCCTGAGCTGTTCCCTCTATTAATCCAGTCTGCTTCATATGCTCATTGCAGTAACTTATTCAAAGAATTTGCATGAAGGCTGTTCCTCCACCACGAAACTCAGCACAAACCATGACATCAGTGACTACCTTCTCTTTTTTTTTTTTTTGAGAATATTTGCGTGGGGTAATTTTGGTTTTGCTAACTAGTCTAAACAAGCTTTATAAATCCTTTAATGTAGAGTTTAAAAAACCCCACGTTAAGTAAATATTAACAGAATGACTGTACTTGTGACAAATGACTATGTGGCGGAGGCAGTGTGTCAGTGCATTAAAGTAGTTATCCCATTTTAATCGGAGTTGAATGTTTCACTGGAAGCACAAGCAAAAGCAACAGTTTAGAAACATTTTTGTCACAAGTAACATAGAAATATAATGGAAAATCTCAGGTGATTTTTCTTTCAAAGTGTGGGCCAAATTCAGTATCTCTGAGAATTATGCACTTATGAAGGTTTTCTGATAGTTCTTTCCTACTTGTTACAAACCTGCAAGGAGCCATAATCCATGTTAGTGTCCAACCAGCTCCCTGCTGGAATCTGGCTGTCAGAAACACGGGAGGAATAATCCCTGTTATTGCCTGTTATTCGAATATGATGCCCTGCATAACTGCCTTGAGTATATCTACGCCTACATTAAATATATTACCTTGAGTCTATACCTACCTAGAGCATTAGGACTCCACAAAATTGTTTAAGTATTTAACTCAGTGCCCCCTTCCCACTCATATTTATGGCATTTAATGAAATGGGAGACATTTCTCAAATTTGCAAAGAGGTGGCACACGCTGAGCTGCCATCTTTGTAAGGTTTAAAAGACACATCATTAAGTTAGGTTTGGCTTTTTTTTTGGCTATGTTTAAGATTAGCAACTCAGATTTCTCTATAAGCAGCAAACCAGCACAGATTTCAACTGTGTAGGCATGAAACCCATTCCTGCTGCTACGTTTTTGTACATGCTGGAGACTGTTTTTGTGAGCCCAGCAAAGAGCATGTGCAGCTGCTGAGGTCTGTCAAAGCCTGCAGGATTTAACACAATTCTACCTGAGATACTGCCTTCTGCACTGGCTGCTGGCAAAGTTCCAACAATATTACTTTATAAAGTGAAAGATTTATCAGTGTGGCTAATCTCTGTGTTTAAAGATATCATTTTCCTGTTCATCTCTACACATGTGATAATTACTGAGAAGCTTCATCCTGAAGAATTCATACTCTACAAGCCCTTGAACTAAAGGAGGCAGATCATCTAGATATGGCATGCTGTGTGAGACCTGACATATGTAGATGGGATTAAAAATAAACTTGGCACTGAAATTTTCCCTGTACAGGAATGTGTCTCTTGGAACTTAGCTCCTGAGGAGATGAACAAACTAACCATGGAATTGCCCAGTGACAAAGTTTATTGAAATTTAATGCTAATGCTGTACAAAGAAAACCAGTGGCACACAGAAAAATCCAGATCAGATCTGTATTTGGGATTCCTTTTTGTGCTATACCATACAATCATTATGGTGTATGCTCCTTTAGCTCTCTTTTACTCTCTTTAGAGATACCTCAAGATGTGTTTAAGATCAGTAGTAAGAGAACTGCCTTTCTCAATTACTTGTCCCACAAAAGCTGGAACCTGCCCAGTCACAGGCCTGAAAGGAAACTAAAAATAAGAAATACCTCCTCTCATGGTTAACTACTCGAGAGTAAGCCAAGTATGTTACTTCTTTGGCATCTTTCCACTGCATGTAAGGCAGAAATATCATTAAAGTGTGTCTTCCTGAATCTCAAAGACGTCTGAGCAAGTGGTGCAGTCTGAGGACATTTACAACCATACAGTAAAACTAATTTGTAGAGAATGGGTGGGCTATGCTTCAAGCAATTACATTCAGGCTGGATCAGCAGGAAAAATGGTAAGCCATAACATCCTCAAAGAATTCTCTATCTCTCACACAACAGAAAACACAAGAAATTATTGACTGGAATTGTTCTGAAGACAGAACAGCAAACAAAATGAACTATTATTTTGATTCTTAAGGTAAAGTAAGAGAACTGGTTATGTTCACACTCCAGTTTCGAGCAGATAAAACCTCTAGGTTTAAAATAACAGGTATTTTTTTGAGTTATGAGCCTGCCTTGTGGCGCAGTTTGTTAGGGCAAATCTGATCTTGATTCCATGCCATGTAAGAGAAGGGTCTTGCTGCAGAAGAGAATATAAGATCAGAATCTTTTGCTGCCCCATGACCTTAAAACAGAAAAGACTAATTAATTTAAATTAGCTTAACAACTCTTTTTTTTTTTTTTTTTGGTAAATTATGCTGCTACATCCCCTCTCGGACTATTGTGCTGTCTTCACTACTTCTTTCACCAGTAAAGAAGTGATTTCTTTTGCAGACAGCATGGCTACCTTGAAGAACACGTGAGTCCACTTTACTACTCCCTTCACATTGACTAATGAAATCTGCGTGCTTTGGATTTGTATTCTCCATCTTCTAAGTGTGGCCTTCAACCCTGCAACAATCTCTTTCTGCAGCCTGCCTCCCCCGTGGTGTCTCCAGGCAAGAGGCAGCTGGGAGCAGTGTCAAAGTATGTATGTTCTGAATGGCCAGCCACATGTGTGTGCTACAGCCAAACAAAATAGAGCACAGCTCAATTCCCCTTGCCTTCCCCTGTGTGGGAGCTCTACTTTGGGCTCTTTTCGCTTCTACCCAGCTGGGGATGTTAATGAAGTTCCTATAAATTACAAAATTCTTGAGACTTCTTTTCCTCTGTCAACTTTGGTTGGAAATGGCCAATAAATTGAAAAGTGACTGGGTAGGAACTACAGCTCAGCTAAGCAAATGGATGGCACTGTCATTTAAGCTCTTCTTTGGAGTCCAAACGAACACATTTTGTTGGAATTGTAAGAGTCTGGATGTAGACTCTCAGGATATCCTTGCACTAAATGCTATGTAGAAGTGGAATTTGTTTGGTACAGGCCTTTCTTTTGGATTCTGGGAGACCGACCTGCTACAAATTCTCAAGTGATCAGCAGCAAGTGAGCCTCTCATGATTAGCTCACGCATCTGCTGAATGTTTGATACAGTTTATTGTCTCTTTAATCTATTTCAATACTTACCACCAAAGACAACTCACTATAAGAAAAAAAGTGAAATGCGACTTCTATAACAAGGCAAGAGGAAATACCAGTCCTTGCCAAGGTCCTCATTAATCAAACTGTTGAAAACTTCTGATTGTATTTTCCCCCTTGCTCATTTTTCCCCTCTCACTGTGTATGTGTGCATCCGAACTAAAAATTTAATCCTATGTTTTACATAATAATAGAAAAGCAAAGAGAAAAAGCAGTGAGAAAACCAAGATGAAATGTACTTTGGAGCATAAACTCTTTCTAAAAACTTTGATAAGTTGGTCACGTCTTTTACAAAGCAAAATGTAAAAGTCATCTCAAGTTATGCAAAGGTTGAAATACATATAAACATTGTATTGATCTCGTGATTACTTTAAACTTGTGCAATTTAAGCATCAACACTAAGCACTACAGGTAAGGTTAGTCTTACAAAATCTATATGAAATCTGAAGGCAAACCCCCTAAATTACCTATACTATATCCCATAGAACAGGGAAATACTTCTATCAAATATGGAACAAACTTTGCTTGACACTGTTGATGGGACCCCTGTTTTGTTATTACTATTTCCCTGAAATTTCTCCTTCCCTTTACACTTCTGCTCATCTTACCCTCAGCTGCCTTACTCTGTCCCCCTTTCCTTTGTTATTCTATTTGGTTCTCCTTTCCAAAATAAATCCATTTGCTCAGCTTCACAAAGCTGCCTGTCTAACACAACCACTCTACTTTTGTCTCAGTTTTTCTCCAGGTCTGAAATGAGAATGTTTTTCAGTCCAGTGATATCCATGAACCCCAACTGGCAAAATCTCATACAGGAATTTACATATAAGATGCTTCCTACTGCAAAATCTTAAAAACCAGTCATGATCCCCTGGCTCACCAAAACCATTTGTAGGCCACCTGCTCATGTGTATCTACATACACCTTCCCTAGCTGAAGTGATTTGGAAGTTTTCCAATCTTTCTCTATTGTGACTGTGTTGTTACAATAAATATAGTAAAAGCATTCTTTCATCCAGCAATTTTTAATTTTGGAAAGTATATGCCAATGTTTTGACCACAGACCTTTTATTGTTACATATTTTTATTGTTACACGAGTCACCAACTGCATTTGCCTGCAGCTTCAAAGAGTTGGTAAGAGCAAACCCCCCTCCCCTCTATACGTGCTGTTCTTGGCAAAAAAAAGAGTTATGTACAGATACAAATTCCTAGATGCTAAAGTGATGGGAGCTGCTCAGTATCATCTCAGCACAGACTGTCTGGGACTGCCCAGGACCCAGCTCTGGGTGTATACAGAATGGATCTGTGTCTACATGATATAAACAGTGTTGATAGCAACTTTAAAAAAAAAAAATGCAAAGAAACCTCAAGACTATTCGTGTTTGTTCTGAAATTAATTTTAAAAGCGGTTACGTATAAAAGAAAAAGAAACCCAGTATTATTCTTTTTGTGCCTTTCTTTCATCTTTTGAGTTCAGGCAAAACCCTGCATGGTAACTGCTGGAGGGAAGAGTTGAAAGGGCATTTCCTTTGACAACCAGCAGAACTTTGCTACCCCAAACTAAATAAAAGCTAAGAACTTTTTCTCTATGGCCAATGATTAGGTTTGACGTGCACCTAGAAGCGCCCTGCCTCAGCAGCCACACAAACACAGACATTGCATTCCTGTCTGTCCACACCATCTGTGCGTGTGGTCTGCACACACAGGATTCCTGTCCATCCTCACTGTCCCTGTGCTCGGCCCACTGACAGGGGATTCCTGCCCCAGCACACAGAGGCACATTGCAGTACAGGGCAGGACAGAGGATTCCTGTCCCTTCCTCTGCTCTTGCATGCAATGTATAACCAAGGAGAACCACAATAAACCAACACTTTTCTTTTATTCTTTTTTTTTTCTTTCTTCTTATTATTCCAGCAGAGGTTGATTTTTCCTATTAAATCTGCATCAAAGCTTAGGTACTAAACTGGAGAGATGAAAAAACATTTAGTTTTGCTACTGTATTTGTGCCAAAATTCTTCTTACCAAGAAAAGAAATTCTGTTACTCTTTACAAAATTTGTTGCACATTATGCATAGAGATGTGCCAATCTGGCCAGATGAATTTCCCTAAGGTGTTTGCATCGCAATACTTCTGTCTTTGCCTGCTCTATTCCTAATCTGTTGTCTCTCTGTGATTTACATTATATGATGCCATTGCATATGAGTAGAGGCCCACCCAATGGGCACCATAAAGCACTCTGCAAAGCTTAGAAAAGAATTCTTAGAGAATTCTCTCTGCTACAGGACCACTAAAAGAAAAAGATCTGTATACATCTGGCAAGTTCTTCTTAATCCTTTTACTGCTAAGTCATTAAACTTAAGATAGGTGATTCCACTTGTTAAAGAGCCCTGACAAAGCGAAGGAAGAAACAGAAAAGAGTGAAGAGAAGGACAAGAGCAACCTGGACTGATGGATTTGCATTTAGAAGACCTAGCAGGAAACAAGGAAGCCTTCATATTTTTAAGCCCTCTTTATATCACAAACCAGCTTTCTGGCTGGTTTTGCTTATCAGGAAAGGAGAGAAGAGAAAAATCTTTTCATAATCTAATAGTGATGACAAGGTCTTGGAAAATAAGGGATTAGTCATAGTCTGCACTCCCCAGTCTGTGGGTCCTTCCCACCCAATCTGTGATTTTTAAAAATTTTTTAGTGCAGAAGAACATACATCTTACATGCCTCCATATGAGATAGAGAAGACACCTGAAAGATGATTGAAGATCTGTATATATAAGTTAATATATTTCCCCTTAAGGAAAAAAAAAAAAAAAAAAAAGTGGTACAGTCCTTAATACTTCCAGAAAGCAAATAAACTTGTGCAGACTTGCAAATTTTAAACAACTGTGAGTGTGTGTGCTCTTAAGGATCACTATATTGCTTTTATTACTTTTTCAGCACCATTACTGTCAGCAGTTGGCAGAGGTTTGGGTTGCTAGCTGTAATAGAGGAGGCAAAGCCAAGGTTGCATCTACTGGTGTTTAGGAGATGGAGGGCTGGCTTCGTGTCATAAATTATGGTAATGTTTTATGTTAAGATGAAAACAGTGAGAAGAGTAACTTCTGAATTATTGAAAGGATTAAGAGTGGTACCATGGTGAAAAAGAATGTTTAAAAATGTTACGTCTTCCCACCTCAAACAAAAATCCGGGGTAAAAACAAGACTGTAAAAACAAGAGATACCCAGGTTGTTCAAATCCTGAGGAAAGACTTGCCTAGAGTCAGCTGTGAGACCTCCATTTATTTGTTTACTCAACTACAGGAGATATTTATATTCACACTAAGACAGGCAGGCATTGGTGGTAAACAAACAGAAAGAGAACAAAGGACTGAGTTCTGTGATTGTAAAATTGTACTCAAATAAAGAGAACAAAAGCTCTAATAAAATGGCTATCCCTTAACCAGGGCTGTATTTGACATAAAAGACCACTGCTTCCTCCAGGCACCAGTCCTGCGATGAGAATTTAACACGTATTTGGGAAGTAGAGCTTTACAGAACTTGAGAGACCAACATTCGCCTGTACTTGTGATAACCTAAAATTCCACAACATGCAATTGCAAAGGTAAATGACTTGTATTTGAAATTGAGGGTACATAACCAGCAAATTTTTCTTATATCCACATGATAAATATTTGATTATGCCAAGTAAAATCAGACAGTAATCTCTTGATTGCTGAGTTTGAGACTTATTTTGTCCTCAAGCAAAATCTTGGACTAATCCCTGAACACACTTCTTGCTACTGCAAAGATTCAAAACCTTTGGCAACATGCTCAAGGCACAAAAGGGCACACAGAAACTGTGCCTTTATTTTGTGTTCAATACAGGTCTGCTCAGGGATAGCTGAACACAACTGTCCTAAAGACAATCTGCCAAAATCACTAACTCGTGTTTGACAGCAATGTCTCCAGCTTCCCATTCGAGGGAGGAACTGGAAGCACAACCTCAGTCAATAACAACTTTCTCATCTTGTACCTTTTGGAGCTGGCAGCTCTTTCCACATTCCTCACAGCTCCCAAGTTAGGAGACAGCAGAAACATCTCCATCCCTTCCCTGCATGCACAAATGTCAAGTGGCATTTGTGAAAATTGAGGGAAAACCTGCACAGCTTTTCTTTGGTTGTGAGTATTTATACATCTTAGAAAAGGGCTGTAGAAAACAGCATGCACTTATTAAGGAGTAAATGCATCATTTTTTCTGCACCTAAACATGAACAGCAATTTTTTAAAGACTTGGATTCTTTAGAACATAACACTGTGAATTTAACAGAACTGAGGGAAATCTGTAGCCATCAGCACCACTCCATTTGCAGATGCCATCACAAGTTAACTGATGTCTTATTTCATAAATCTGTGTCTCATTTTGACAAACCTCCTAAACTACCCTATTGATTTCCACAACGTGGTATGTAAATTAATGAAGGATTATTATCAAGAAACTACTCCTAATTGACAGCATCTTAGATTTCAAACTGCAAGATGAAACCTCTATTTTCCCCCGCCTTACCTATTCATTTGCCTGAGATACGGTGTACTGGACTGGGCCCAATCTGACAGTTTCAAAATTGGAAATTATTTTCAGAATTTAATGAGAATAATACAGTGGATGAGAAAAAAAATTCTGTAGACTGAGAGATATTTCAGTGCATAAGCTCAAAAATACCTGAGATCACTGTTCATCAACAGTTCACTCTTTATTGAAGCTCAAGTTCATTCCATGCAGTTAAGACTTATCAATTTTTTTCTTTCCATTATCAATTTTTCAGATGGTGGGGATTAAAATTCTCTTTTACAGACTACGCATTTCTCTCTTTTCAAGCAAAAAGAAAACAGTGATTTATTACGTTACTCCCAAAATAACACAGCAAAATCACAAATATGCAATCTATTCTCTTATCGATCATTAATTTTCATTACATATTTTAGGTGTACAGTCCTTTCCATCATTCATTCCTCCTTCAAATAAAGAACACATCACTAACACATTAAGTCATACAACTGCTAATCTGTAATCGACTTGAAACTTTCTAATATTTAGTTTATGAACCTAATCAGTCACCTCGTATCTCTGACTTCACCTTGTCCTTACATGTTTTTGGAAAATACCTTGAATCATCTATCACCTCACCAATTACAGGTCAGACACAAATGAAAACCAATACTAAAGCTGGAAAAATGCCTTTCACCTTTCTGCCACTACTTTTTTAACTCACTAGCAGTGTGTGAATTGTTTTTTTATAGAAGGTAATTGGTCACAGGTTCATTAGGCTTGTCATCCAAAGACAAGTAATAAAGTTTTTTTTTTATAGCTTTAGTATGAAACTGTTCAGTGTGTTGTGTGTTCTCTGAGGAATAATATCATTAAATACAGGAAGAGATAAACACAATGCACCAAGTCAGCACATTTTGAATGGAGATTTGGTAAAGGGACACAAGTGTCTCCTAGACAATTGTCATTGTCAGGTAAAACAGCACAGATGAACAGAAATGGTTTAGTACAGAAAAACCTGCATCCAATCAATGAAATATCTGTAAGGATGCTTACACACCCATCTTCACCAAGTTCAAGCAAGTAATTCAAAATCTTCCTGAATCTGAAATTTTGGGGTGAAATTTCTGTTCCTTCACAAAAAAGAAAATCTATTTGTGGATTTACCTCATCAAGACTTTTTATATGTTTAAGTGGAATTCTCCTTGTCACCAACACTTCAGAGTTTCCTAAACAATGGGTTTAAATGATGCAATTTAAATATAATCATAAACTCACTGTATTTGCTGGTCATCCTTCAGACATCATCAATTCAAATACCAAGAGTGATGCCAAACCAGCCCAGCCACAAGGATCAATGGTTGGAAAGTCTCAAATATTTTACCCCTGAGGCATATCCTGCCTCTGGACAACAAGCAGGAGCAGTTGTGCATGGGTCCTTCCCAGCTACCCCACAAACCATGGAAGTTAAGCAAAAGATGTACCCATAATTGTATTCCTTGAATGAACAACCAAGGGCAATCCTGAGCTGTTCTAAACCACTCTTTCTGACATTTTGCATCTGTCTCATGACTCATCAGCTAAGACAAATATTGCCAGGAACTACGTTCAACATAATATGTGTAGCAAAGAGACAGAATGAATTCCATAAATACTCTGTTGAATGTATGTATCACAGAGAGCTGTTCTAATATATTCTCATTATTTAACTGAAAACCACTGTGTATCAGACCAGTGGTTTGGGCCACAGTAACTACAGGAAACCACCACACGGTACAACTGTGATGCCAAATGACAGTGAGTATTTTTACATTCCACCCATGTCCAGCAGTACTATTCACAGACAAAGGAATTACTATCTTTCAGGCCCAAATTAGAACTTCTAATGGAGTCTTCTGAGGAACCCCAAGCTCAGCAAGAATTCTCATCTCTTTAATAGTGCTAACAAGCCTGGTTCTCCCAGGGGAGGCCTAACAATCTTTCCTGATACCCAACACCATCAAGTCAGTCACTTAAAGAAACGGGATACAGGGTCTCTCAAATGCTAACCTAGACTTGTCCAGCAATCCTGATTTTCTAGAGAGGCAACATTATTTAAATAACTTCCTACAGGAGTTCATAAGCCTTGAATGGGAGCTACTGCATATGTGGCACGAAATGCTGTCAGCAATTATCCAATTAATTTAAATTTATTTGTGCAAATTTTTAGTCCATTAAAAAGCTGTAAAAGTAGAATATGAAAATCTTAATATATGCAGTAAATGGTGGAATATTTCTAATGGAGTGAAACAGGTCTTCGAAATCTGAACTCAAACTTGGGAAATATTAGTCCTTACAGTATTTTTCAGTATGTTACAAATCTAGAAAGAAAGAGTATCAACTACTGTATCGTCATCTGAGTTCCTCAATAAATCTTAAAAGCCCCCTCTCTCTCTCTTAGTGAAGCAAAGCACCTTCCTCTTCCAGCAAATGTACACAGCTGTACCCTAAAACCTCCAGGCTTTAGTGGCATGGCTGAAGGCACACAGGGCTGGTTGCAGCACTTCCAACAGGCATGAGAAGATGCACTCACACACTTCCAGCAGGCATCGTGCAGCCAGGACTCCCCTGAACACACATTTTTATTTAGTCATGCAAGAGGCAAAGGGTGGAGGTAAAGTAAGAGGGAGAGAGGAAAGAGTGTAAGTAATACCAGGGAAAGATGAAATGCTGACCCAGAAAAGACTGCTGACGCTGCACTGAGTGCTGTTACTGTGCTAATATAATAGATGCCTAAAAATGATGGGAAAAAAGTCTGGAACATGTGGCAGGGAGAAGGTGCTTTCCTTTAATCCGGGAGGGCTCCCCGTGCTGTGCTCCAGGAAGCAGTGCTTAAGGACATGACAAAGCCTTGCTTTCAGTGCCTGCTCAGGGCTGTCAGGGTGTCTGCTCCTGGCAGAGACCTCCCCTTGACAGAAACAATTACTGAGGAGCAAAGCCTGGCAAAACAAGCAGGGCCGTGATTGATAATCTGGGTGCATTACAGGCCTTCGACAAAAGCCACGATGCTTCAATTTGGCAGCTGGCAATGCTTGATGAGAGCTAATTAGTGGATATATATTCACTTCAGACAGAAGTTTTTTCTGTTTCTAATTCAACAACTTCCTGAATGGGAAGTGTACAGAGTGATTTCCCCCACTTCTGCTTCCTCACATATATGCCAGCTACACTACAGCACAGCTAAGAATACACCATAAGACCTACATATTTTGGCATCTTTGTGTACTAAAGCCAGTAACTGAAAAGCTGCAAGTGACCCTGCAGATGCTGGTACTACAAGAACCTGAGAACAGGTGACTTTCCTTGGACTCTACAGACCATACAGTGGATAGGTGAGGCTGAGACTGCACTGTGTATGGAACAAATCCACTGCAAGTGATGAGAGTTCTTGAAATGCTTCACTATTCCTTGAAACATTTCTGGCAAAGTACATTAATCTGTTTGTTCCTTCTTCAAATTGGTTAATCTGGCATTGAGAGAACACCAAAAGTCAGAGTACTTTCTGTTCTGCCCACTTCATGAAGAAACCTCTGACACGGCACCTTCAAATTCCTCTGCCTGTTCTTAACTTTCTTATCACAAAAATCTTTTCTTTCCCCCCTTTTACATCTATTTGCACTCTCACCAGTGCAAGCACCTGGTAAAAGAGATCAATAAAAAAAGATGGATCCAAATGCCCTGAATCTCATCACTCACTTCAAACATTAACTCTTCTTCCCCGGCTATAAAGAAGCCACCAGCACCACACTCAGACCACCTACATATTCCTATTCTTGCTAAGTTCCCTTCTGACAGTGGTTTGAGAGATGCCTCCCCTCACTGAACCCCAGACTGCTGGAACCTTTCAGGGAACACAGGGCTTCTGTCACAGAACAGCACCACATTTAGCAATTACCTGCAGTGATTGCATCCACGGCAAGAAGAAGAAATCTGCTGAAGAAGAAAACTGCTCGCTAACAGGGTAACCACTCTGATCAGACATGGTCTCAAATCAGGGCAGCTAAGGTAAAGCAAAGAGCACGCCCTCCCAGTCTGTGTTATTTCATCGGGCAGGGTGGTAACTAAAGCTGCCAGAAGTGTGGTCATGCTGATACAGCTCCACAGCAGCAAGAGGGAAACATTTGCCTGTCAGTCTCCTTTGACCTGTTTTACATTCTCTTGTTATAAACAGAAGTGACTCCAGCCAGTGGAACTTCACTTTGGAAAAGTTCACAGCAGAGGAGTGTCAGGTGTCAGTGTGCAGGGTTCCCAGGGAAACAAGTAACACTGGAAAAACATAATTTTGGGGGTGAGAAGCTACTCTGGAATCTACAAATCTTTCCTTTTTCTCATGATCCCATGAAGCACACTTACTTGGGAAACCAGTCTTTGCAGTAACTTGGTCTCATAAAGAAAGCCAGTCAAAATCTTACAGGGAAGAGGCATAAAATAGCAGAAAAAAGCAGCTTTGATGCTTGTTTCCTTGGATGAAATGTATATTCAATATTGCATAAATACTATTATTACCAGTCAATTATTTGTTATTTGACCACTGTCAAATAATTCCTCTCCATTTGTGGGAATGTTCAGTAACAGTCTCTCAAATTCATGCTGGCCCACAGAAGAAGGCACAATCTTGATGGGGATATAGAAGCAGAAAGGAACAACAGGTACTAAAGATTCCTCTGAATCTGACTACAAAACCCATGCTTACAGTAGCATGTGGCTTCTCATCTCCCTTTACTTAAAATATAAAGGAGCTCTTTTTGAGTGAACAGCAGAAGTGTCTATGGCAAGAATATGACAGGTAGTAAATATTTTTTTCTATGCCCCTAATAGAAAAAAAAAAATTAATAATGAGCTTAAATTGCAGTAAGGGACATTATATATAATGATAAAGATACATAATCTATAAGAAAGACTTTCCAGGATTGAAAATCTCCTTCACTTAAAGTCTTTACGAACAGATTGCAGGCGTAACTGGATGAAACAACTCAGTTGCAAAGAGCTCTCTCCTGAGGCCACACTATTCACTATTTTTCATTAACAGTTTGTAAGACAAAAGAAAATGTACACTTAAGAAATACATGGAGAAAGTTTAGGCTGGGTGATTCTCTGAGCATGCTGGTGTATAGAATGAAAACTCAAGATGTTCTTAAAACAATGAGGAACTGATCTGAAAGTAACTTTTATTTAGGCATGGGCAGCATAATAAAACATGTATAGTATTAATCTAACCTGAAGTCACATGATTTCAAATGAAAATGTTGAGATCCTGTCATCAGTAACACTGAATCAAGCTAGTACCTGGTAATTTCTGCTGTAATAATGCTAATTGTGAAGCATCAAATAATAATACAAGTGAATACAGCTATATACAAACAATTAATCTGAATAATACTCCAAGCTGTCAGAAAACACCAATACCGTTCAGAGCCTCCAAAAAATTTTGATGGTATTACTTCCCATTTATGGCATGGCAGTGACAGAGATGCTGGTCAGGTCAGGCACCCCCTCATGCTATACACAGTACAAATACAGAAAATTACAGTCTGCTACAAACAGCTCCTAGCAGAAAATCCCAGCTGTTTAAGACTCAAAGCCCACAGACAGGAAAACCTCAGCCCCTCCAGATACGCCTTCCCTTTACCATTCAAAGCTGGGGAGTTCTGCTTTGCTCTGTTACAAAAATTAGAAGCTGATATTAAAACTCAGCTTGACGAGGAAAGGAACAAATGGCACAAGCAGGTTATTTCCTAACAGCTGAGCAGTGGCTGTGCCCCACCAAGCAGGCCAAACCCCCTGGGTCCCTGTCAGCCCCGGGTGGCACCCGGCAGGGCCCTCTCTGCCACATCTGGACCTGGTTACACAACCCCAGCTCGCTGCTCTTGCATCAGCCTGGCCCCTCCAGAGCAGCAGCCTCCCAGCCACTGCCTCTCCGTGAGCTCCCCACGGAGACACAGTGCCCTGGGAGGAATAAATTGGGACCACATTAGCTGGTGACCCTTGCCCTGCAATGGCCCTGCCTGTCTGATGATAGAGGAAATCCCTCATCCAAACTGACAACCAATATGAAACAGGCAGCTGCATTTACTGGAGAGCCTGGTCAATGCCGAGCGCCTCATTAGGAAATGGGCTCTATATTGAGGCACATTCCTGCAATTCAGAGCCTAGAAACTCTAAATTAAAACAACATTGATGCCATATCCTCTTTCCAAAATGCTTCTCTTCATCCAAACTTTTAATGTGCATACTTAGAGAAATTAAAGAACCAAAATGTCTTTGGCAGGACTCCTTCCCTCTCTTGCACAGCTCACCCTTCCCGTGTGAGCGACCAGGAACGTGACAGGGTTGGGAAAGGAGAGAGCACAAGGAATTACAGCAGAGCCCCCCAGATGCTGCATACCCTTCCCTCCATGAACCTATGCGTCTTCACTGATATTTTGAAATAAATGAAAGTCACAGGAAATCGCTGGAAGAAGATTTTGTTTCTTGAGTGCTGTACCTTTCCACGCTCTAAGGAAGATCAACTAGCAGCAAGTCAGCCAGTGGTAACCAGCACAAGCAGTGAAAAGTCCCAATCCAAATCCCATTCTACACGCTTGGATCCATTCACACTCACTACTGCAGCGTGGTCAGGAAACTGCTTTCCTAAAGCAGCCTGTCAGAAGCTCTTCCCAGCCTGCAGTGAGATTCAGCAATGTTGGTAACACAGCATGCACAACTCTGCCCACAAACCACCCCTTCCCATATTGCTCAGCATTTCTGTGTGCATCCTACGCACGTGGAAACGGGAATCTTTTACTCAGCTGTGGCTGACCACCAACTGAAAGAGCTGCTTTCCCACCACAAAGCCTAAGCATTTCCTAGGAATGGGATGGACCAAAACACCAAATACTTATGGAGCTCAACAGCTCTTGAACGTGAATGACTGAGGTCAGGATCCCACCTCCGAATCTGAAGGGCTGAATAAACTTTTTGGGTTTCACAACAGCTTCTCAAAATCTTCCAGAATATCTTGATTTGTGGCATCACTTGCCTTCCTTGAACAGCTGTGTTCAATACATCTGCAAGTCTGAAAGATTTTTCATTTGCAATTTCTACCGTAAATTTAAGAATTACAGTTAAACTTTTACGAAGTTCCTGAAAGGTGATAGGGTTCTGTGGAGCTGGCAAACACAGACGGACCCATGTTCTCAAGATGCAGGAAAGGGGCCATGCAGAGAAGGCTAAAACTGAGGGAGCAGCATAGCTGTTTTGTTGGAAAATATGAGGCTGGTGACCTGGAACAACTGAGGAGTAGTGCAAGGGCCAAACACACAGAAAATTTGCAAAGCATGTAGAAAAATGAGATTCCCCTGGACTACATCAGTAATGAAGATCCTGTAAAATCTCACAGCCATCTCTTCTGGCCCATCTCCTATTTCTGGAGCTGTCAAAGTTGGTGTGATTTGAATTTATTCAGAAAAAGTACATACCAAAACTACTGGCACTGAAAAAAAAAATTGGAATTTTAGATTCTCTGCAACTCATAGAGGTGGTGAGTAATACTCTTCTATAATAAGCAATGAGGAGTTTTTTCTATCAACGTGTTGAAAGCTGCACACAAAAAAAAACCCAAACAAAATGGATACAAGATGACACATCCTTAAAACACAGGATAAAATTTAGGGAGGACAAGTTAAATCTCTGTTTGGTCACATAAATATTTCTCAGGTATGTTTTAAATACAGTTTAGATTGTTTTTAGGTAAACATTTATTCTGCCTTGGGGATTGTGGATGTACTGGAGAATACCTGTGATTTTATACTTGCACTATGCATAAAACTTTTATTTATACTAGTCATAGCACAGACGTGTTGAGATGACTTTCTGCTTTCTTCATTATTTTTAAGATTAAAATCTTAAAAAATCCCAAACAGTGACAAGTTTTGATAGGTGATGGCAGTTTTGGAACTAGAATCTTCAAAGGCATTTCAACAGCCCAATCAATGAATTACTTGAAAATGGATTATTACTCCAACCTCAGATCATAACTGATCTCACTACATACCAAGAACAATTTCAAATTAATCTCCTTTTCAATTTTCATATATTTGGGAAATTAAGTATCCCACACATACACAGAATTGCACTTAGAACTGGCATCCTTAAGGGAAATGGCCATGTCTTTTTAGGAAGAGTTTATGAGACTGTACGATTTCCCAGCACTGAAAGACAATGGGACAGACTGAAAGACAATAGGAACTACGACAGTGTTTTTAAAAAATTATTTACCTAAAACCTACACCATTACAGATAAGTACAATGTTAATACATTAATTAAATATACACAAATTTTCAGCAGAAAAAGCTCACCACAAAACACTACAGATTGTTTCAGCTACCCACAAAAGAAAATCAGAAGGAAACTGGGAAAGGCAAGGGACATGAAAGCACCTGAATTTCAGCTTAGGACAACAAGAACTAAGAAGAAGTGTTAATTTCTCTTGGAATGAGTGGCACCATAAATTACTGCTGCTGCATCAGCAATTACATGAACAAAACAAGTACTTGACATGGCTGTGACCACTTCTGGTTCCTGTTTTAGTAGATCACCTGGCTGACCAGTGACAGTAATTACAACTGTTGCTCAAAATACAACATAATGCAAAATAATACAAGACTGTAACCTATACTTCTTGCTCATTGTGAAGCTGGTACATAAAACCCCCCAAAAGTACTGTTCATAAATTAAACCATAAATAATTATCTTAAACAACGTGGCAAATAACCTACTTGTGTTTGCTTAAGAAGAAGCATGGAAATCCCTTATCACAAAGTCCTGCTTTTGTCTTGCATTCTCTGACAGCAGCAGAAATCATCTGGTTGACAGATGAAATGTTGCACATAAAACTTTATGAAGATGGAAATGGTGGCACTGAAGAAGTTGATACTGGATTGGCAGCAGCATATGTGCTTTTACCAGGAATGTGGCAAGGGAATAACTCAGGAAAACCCACCAGAAGCACTGAAGTGAAAAATCTACAGATATTTTCAGATCCTAAATCTCTTATTGCCAGGGAAGCCTTTTGCTTCCTCTGTGTTTTACTGGCAATTTAATAATAAACAAATACTTTTCACATTGCATTCAGTACTGCAACAGAATATTAAATGCTTGAACAGAAACACATTTCTCTAATTGTTATACCAACAGAATGATCTTAGAAATGGGAGGAGAGGTTGGCAATAGGAAGGGACCAATCTCCTCACAAACACGAGACCTCCCAGAGTCTATTCTAGAAGCTGGCACATGGTGCTCCTGTTGCAATCACAAATCACAGGAGAGACTGTGTGGTGTAACACTCTTTTTTGAGCTCTACAGCCAGGAGAAGTTTCTTCCAGTTAGGCTTCTTCCCCAACAAACCTCCAAGAGAATTTTCACTACTTTTCCCTGAATCTGTGACTATTTGTGCCTGTAAAGGATAATAACCAATGTCCTCTTTATTCACAACTTCCTCAACATCCTATCACAGCTTTACTCCTCAGGCAGTGGCACAAAGAAACTTCCCTCAATGCTGAGTCCAGCAGCTCCTTTGAAATTGTTATTTATGCACCTCCTGTCCTAACAAACGACAGGATTATATATTATTAGTTCCATAAATCAAGATAATAATCCCACACCAAATTATTAACATTTTTCCCAGCTCTCCTGTACCCACCTGCTGCTTGAGCTGTTGCACTAGACGGTCTTTCTCTCGTTTCAGTGCAGCCACTTCATCCTGAGTCTTCTTCTTAGAGGATGAAAGCTCTAGCAGAGCAATATTGGCATCTTTTTCACTAATGGCAGCAAGAAGGGCTTCCTGTCTGAAAACAACCCCAACAAATTACATTATTATCCTGCAAAACTTAGAGGAGTGCTCAACAAAGATTTGAGAATACCATAAATGCTGTACCAGTATGCAACTCTGAAAAGCAGTAATAAATATTTTTGTCTGGGCTACATGTCTGTTGGTGGAACAGGAAGTGAAGACCAACAAATCTCCCCCTAAACAACTGTGCTGATACCAAATTGCAGCTTACAAGGCAAGAAAAACACATTATGTTGTTCTTCTATACTCACCTTCTCAGTTTTTAATAACTACTATCCATTATTACTTTGGCTGAACATTTTCCCATACTCTTTCTCTGTAGCAGAAAACTTACAAATAAAATTCAGAAATGTTTTATACATACTGGGAAGAAAGGAGACAAAAACAATCACTCTGACTGTAAAACAGGATTATGTTAGGGAAAGAGACCTCTACTGTCCTTCGACCTTAATTCTCATCTTTAGCTGGTGATGTGAAACAGGATTTCAAAGAAAACCTTGGCCTTATTTCCCAGTACTGCTGGGCTTGTCTCACCTCTCATCACCTTTCAATGAAGGAAAAAAGGAAGTCCTGAATGTATGGTGGTGTGAAAGATGGCATCACGCAGGAGTGATGATGAAAGACAAACTGAATACTACACATTTCTTATCTGCATTTCATCTAAAAATGAAGTTGCAAATGCACTTAAAGTTTTGCTGCAGCACTCAATATCAATAAGTTTATTATCAGGATTCTAACTGAAGCCACTGTCTCAAAAGTGTGAAAAAAACCATGTATTTCAAGAGGAAAAGGTGCATTTCAACAGACAAAACTGTTCACCATCTGACAGGACAGTGGACTTACACAACAGACCTTCTGTGGGTGGAATTTCTCTCTGGGTTTACACAGGTGTTTCTTGTACAGTCCAAGAGAATTAGCTTGCTTTAAATGAACTACCAGCATATCAAAAATCTCACGGATCCAGTGCAGAGTACTTGGATCCTGCCTAGATCGTATCTAAAAAAACATTATTGCTTCCCTTTCAAAATGTAATACCATAAAGAAAAGCAAATCTTTGTAGATACTTTAGGATAATAATAAAGTATTCAAAATACATTTGTGCTATGAAGAAATATAAATATTCTGGTGACTTAATGGAGGCAAAGAGTAGAAGAAAGGAAAAGGTGCACATCAGATTCCCAGATGTAGTGTCAAGATTGTAGGTGTGGGAACGATGGATAATGGGCATGTTATTATTGCCATTTTGTTTCTGCTGCTTTTGCTTTATAGAAAAGTATCCAATTTTGGATGTCTGCCTGAAACATGAAAAATACCAATAGAGTGAAGTGACAGAACATGATCCATGACCTCTGCTTTTTTCCAGCTATCGGTATCCTGGGAAAGACAGGCTGGCTTGGAGCTCTGGTCATTTTCACTTTCTTTAGAGTAATCTGTTTTGATTATAAAGAAACACTTATTCTTTTAATAGTAAGCCCACAATCCTCGCTGATGATTCAGGACCAGAGCCAAGAATATCTCCGTAACTCTATCTATGGAGCCATTACTCTGGTATGGAAATTGGAGGTGCCTCAAATAGCATGTAAACCATATACCTTCTGCAATCAAATCCTTTGTTGCCCATCTCTGCTTCTTAAGTGAAAACCTCAAGGCCAGGAAAATGAGATATGGATAGCAGTCTATTACTTTTTTTTTTTCCCTTGAAAAATCTTTGCCATCGTGTCTTAGAAGAGAACTTCCTACTGGGCAAAACTTCAGTGCTGTGCTGTGAGATGAGGGCGTTGGTCAAGAAACGGGGTGAAAGCCATTGTGGCTTTCAGACTGTTTTTTGGAACTGAAACAAGGTGAAGTTTGAACAAAAGTAAGAAAAATACCCTGTGATTAGTGCATTTTAACGATATTTTTTTACTTTAGCAAGCTAAATGTAAACTGCTCCTTGTGGGAGAAATGCAGATGTCACTGTCAGCCCTGCTGGAAGGGACACACCTGTAGTGGCAAGCTATTGCTCCCAGCAGAGCTTGCAACTGCCAAATGATTCCAAGACCACAAAAAGGGCATACTACCAAGTAAAAGTCAAGGCTTCTGACTGAAGAGCACTACAAAACTGACTTCTTTCCTTTCCTGAGAGCTTTATCCCCAGCGAGGCCAGAGGAACATGCTGTGAGACAGGTGGAGTGGCAAGAAGGAGAAAACGGGCTGCTGTGTGCATGGTGGTGGCAGCAGGTGAACAAACCTCTCCAACAGGAGTGTCGCAGTCAGCCCTGGAGGCTTGGCCTCTGCTACAGGCTTGGCTTCTTCAGCAAAATGTTTTTCCTCAGTTCCCAACTCTGGAGGTCCTGAAATGCCCTCATAAGCAGGCGAAGCGGGCTGCAGGACCCAAGGATGCTGATCTTTCTACATGCTGGCTAGGGCCAGAGGCACTGAACAGACACAGCTCGCTGAAGTTAATTCAGGTGTTCCAGATGCTGCGCCAACATCAACTCAGCAGGGGCAAACTGCCTCTTTTATCTCTGCACTGGAGCAGGTTGTACAGCCTGAACTGAGCTGCACAGCGGCGTGGAAGAGGTGGGCAGACCCTGGAACAGACTGAATACGACTGAAGGAAGCCTGAAATGGCAACAGTGCGGAAAAATCTACCAAAAAAAGCTTCAAGTTTTACTCCAAATTGGGAAAAAAAGGGAGATTAGTTTTTTTCTCCTCTCTGTGCTGAAGCTTTTCACTGAATGTGGATCATGATCAATACAGACTGGAGTGATATCAAGACCAGTAGGTTTAATTTTTAAGAGGAATTGGTGGATATAATCTCAAGATCAATATCAACAGCATTTGCTCTGTTTGCAGTCAACAAAAAATAATGCAAAGAAAGATGGGCTTGCCTTTTAAAAATAGATGACTACAGAATAGTTACAGGCCAGCAGAGCATAGAGATTTGACAATATACACAAAAATAGTGTGCAAATGCATGTCTCCTTCAACTCTCGAACAGAAATGATTGATTTGGGGAAGATAACTGGGCAATAGTGTACTATTACAGTACTACTAATTACTAGAACAAATAGAATCAAGCTGGGTTTCTATGGCACTTGATTTCAGAAGACTGCATAATTCCTTCACAGCCCTTTGTGAGTAGGGGAGAAGAATCCTTTTGGCAAAACACAAGAGGAGGAGAACTTTAAAAAGCAGTTTTGTACTAAGCAGTACTGTTCCCAGGGTCATAGCACTGGAATATTTATCAGTTGTATAATTAGAAAGAATAACAGGCTGTAAACAGTGCTGAATTAATGATGCTTCAAAATATAAAACCTATACATATCCATTAAAAGAATATGTTTACATATGTCAGGAAGAACACTTATTCCATATAGAAATGTTAAAAATATATCGTTCTATAAAATTTTATTTCAAATTATGAAATCTCTTCCTATCTGGAGTATTTCTGAAAGGGTGTATGAGATAATATGAAAGCAATATTGATATCAGCAGTAGCTTTGATTTTAATGGCATGGAAGAACAGGGATTAATTCCACCAGCCCTAGCTGCATTACAGGATCAAATATGTTTTCCTTCTGACTGGCATTAAACTGAAGTATTTGAAAGTCTGACACAAATGTGAAGAGCTCAGGTAGCTACAAGCTCATAGCAATCCAGTCAGTTCCTTCAACAGAGACTGCTGCACTTCCATGAGGGATGATTAGGCATTTTCATCCTGGCATTTGAAGACGAACTGTAATTATGGCTGTTGTGCCTTCAATACACAAGGAAAGACTCTCCTGTTTCATGAACTGTTTACTCATTGTAAGGGCATCAATCACCACAGAACGACAGAGGTACCACTCATACAGGACTTGTTTCAGTTGTCTGATTTGTGTCCATGGCATTTACTTCAAGCCTAGAGAAAACGCTGCTAAAAGCTTTCAATGCTTTCCTATCAGAGACATCTGTCAGTCTTACCCCTGGTGAATCACAGTAAGAACTGTATTATTTGCATATGAATTAAAAACCCTCCCATGATGTAACAGGAACAGAACGAGCTGAAGGCAGAGAGATTTGGACACAGTGCTGTAGTGTTATGAGAACTAGACAGACAGGCAGCAGCTTAGAACATCAAAGCACTGGGACATGGCATTCAGTAATTTCATGAGTTTAGCAGAATGGCAGGGTTTGGGTGGGTCACACTCAATAAACTCTTAAAAAGTAATTAGGAGTACAACACAGCAAACCACTGATTCAATGGGCCAGATCCCCTGGCTCCAACATTGTCCTTCTCATCATAAACTCTGTCTACCACGACAGCAGTGGTTCTGAACTCCACATTCTTTCCTAGTTTTTATTTTTTTCTTTTTGCTGGTTATAGAACATCTTCAGAAAATTAAAAAACTGTGACTTGCAGTGCCTCACAGGAAGGAGAGAGTCCTTGCAGAGCTCTGGGTATCAGGATGTGATTCTTAAAAGTAACCCTGAAGAAGGCAATAACACCAGTGAATGACATTCCGTGATGCTAACAGATGAGCAACTCGCTTAATATGCAAGCTGCCAAATTCTGCACTGGCTGTAATTTCTGCAGCATTTAAGATGCAGCTCAAAGTATCCCAAAGTGAGCAAACTTTTATCCAAAACAAACAGTAGCTACCTCTTACTGCAAGAGAGTGGGAAAAAAATTTAACTTGGCAATAGGTACTACCTGCTTTTTTTAATTACAGCTGGGAATAATCGAAGCTCAGGCTGCAAATTAATTTCCGAAGCACAGCCTTAAACCTTCAGTCAAAAGGGATAATACCACACTCCTTCCATTGCAGTGCTTGTTTCCTGAATCAGCACATCACCTTTGCCTGGCCAGCACATCAGCAGCCTTTCTAATCTCTGGTCTATGCTCTTACAGCTACCAAAACAGAATTTGAGAATCCAAGCAAACCAAACGAGATGAAAACGAGACGTTTTTGTCATCAGCAAATTGAAGCTTTCTGAATGTACACCTTTCCACTGGTCTCTTCAATGTCATTGAGTATGTGTGACCACGATTGTGGAAAACAAGATAAAAATATAAACTCTTTGTGAATACAGTTGTGTGGTCACAAAAGTGATGTCCCTTTAATTTTCCATTATAAGAATGGTGTGGTAATAATCAATGTGAATTCCATGGCACAGGAAGCATTACTACTTGTACAGCCCTTGTTAAAAAAAAAAAAAAAAAAAAGATACAGATAATATATTTAGACTTTCCTACATATATTTTCTCTAACATCCCAACTGTCTAGAATCACAAAACTCCTTACTAGGATCGATATCAATGCTTTTAAAAGTCCTTTCCCTCAACATGTTTGATAAAGTCCTAAGTAGTGCTATAAATATTTTATATTACCTTCCCGAACAATGTTTTAGTCCTTTTTGTACTTAAGCTTTCCATCATAACTTTATCACTTTGGCACCAGAGATAAAAATCTGCAATTCCTAGTCCTGCTCATGTCTCAGCTCTGAGCACTCAGAATTGCAGTGCAGCCTCAGACTGTGTCTGCCAGCATATCTAGAAAAAAAATCTAACACTTTCACAGAGAACTTTCAAACCCACTACTAATTTCCTGAACTATTTTTACTGATGAATACCTCAGTGAAAACCTGGCTGCTGCATATCACAGCTGCTAAACTGATAGTCCACGAGCCTCACCTAGGTGCCTGTGAAGGGTGGAAGTTCCCCAGGGTGGCACATTTTAGAAGGAACTTTCAATCCTGGCACCCGATGTTATGGGAGATCAAAGGTGAAGATCTCCCATTCTACCCTTCCTCCCTGTGAAGGATGAATTTTTTTAAAGACAACCTTCCTTGCCCTAGCAGCCTTCAGTGCAGAATCTGGATGAGAGACAGCAGTACTTACAAGGCTCTCGAGCTCCCCAGAGCTGGCTTTTCTGAGAAGGAGTCCTGAAACAAGCGTTCTTTCTTCATCTGCAGTTTAACAGCAGTGCAGACAGAGCACAGACTCAAGGTGTATTTTTCATCCACGCAACAGAGGCCACCAGAATACATCCACCAGATTTTTGAAAACTGACCTTGTAAGAAAGGCAGCTCTAATTTCTGTTCCTGGGACACGGTCAAGTGCAGGTTGAGCTTTAGCTTAGCATGTGGTTTCACAATCGCCTTAAGCTGACACAAGACAGGCTCTTGTGGCAAGAGATGGTTCTGCCCTCCCATTTCCAGGTTCCTGCCCCTCTCTGGTGTCAGCTGTGTATCCCTGCAGCCTGAGGAGCCAGTTAAAAGCCTGAATAAACACGAGGAACCCAGATCCGACCGCAGGTTCCTCATCTCTGGAGGAACTGCAGAGCTGCAGCTCTTCCCGACGCTGTGACAGCGTCAAACCCGTCGCTGCCACAGCCAGCATTGCCAAAACGTAAGAATGGAAAATGAATCATGGGATTCACACTGATTATAACATATCAAGCAACCACAATTACTACAGCGAAAACAATTGTCTTGATGTCTTTGTGAATCTGGCCTGGCTTGAAAGATGGTAGAAAGAAATTTCAGCTTTATCAGTCAAAGTTTGTCAGCAATACACAGCAATCTTACCGTGGCTTCTGATCACATGAAAAACTCTAGTCATTATTTATAACACAGTTGTTTTAAGAAAATTATCCAGTCTTTATACTCAAATCAAACTGATAGAACATCTACCTCCTTGCTAAATGACTACCATGTTATTCCTGGTTAGCATAATTTATCTCTCTTCTGCAGCTGCCTCATTTCCATGGCTGACACTGGGGCAGGTGATCATATCTGCCTCCCTCTACATTTTGTCAGCTCACTGGAAACCAAAGCAAAGGCATTAACTTAGTTTTGGGACCATATTAATACTATCCCTAGTCTCAGTGCATGTGGTTCCACTTCTTTTCCTGAACTTTTTGTAGCAGTGGCTATAGAACATTTATTATTTTTAAATTTATTTTGGGAGGTCTCATTCAGCACAAGTTTTCACAATTCTCCCTTTATTCCTACAACTTCTGCTTCCCCTAAATGTCTCTTTCTTTTGATCAATTTTTAATGCTGCTGCCAGTTCCCTTTTGGATACAGATACACAGCTTTGTAACTTTCTTAAACATTTCCCCTTTTGTTTGGGATTCAAAAACCTCATCGTTTTGGACTTTTGATTTAAATAAATGCCCTGCTTCCTCTATATGAACCTCCTGCATTCTTCTGTCCAATTTACTTGCTACCTAGTAATCTCCATTTTTCAATCTATTACTTTAAAATTAAACACTTCACTTTTCTATCTTAGTATTTTTCTTCAAATATAGATTTTATCAATGAATGATCACTACAGCTGAAGTCAGTTTTGGTGATGACTTCTTTTCTAGTATCATCACCACTTACTATAATCCTGAAGTCTCACACCATTACATCATTATTAAATTAACAGGCCTGGCAGTTTCTCTGATTAGTATCCAATAAATAGCTATATCCCACAAAAACACATATCTCCATTATTACTTCCATTTAGCACAGCTTTATACCTACAATCCATAGCAGGATACCATCCACTATCTTTGTGTAACTTTTATGATTCTTACATTATTCTGACTCAAAGTAGTGGTATAATTTATATTCTTTTTTATTTCCTCAAAACAGCCTTTCTAATTATTATACAATACCATTAACTTTCATTTTTATCTTTCCTGAACAGCTTGTGCCCACATTCAAGCTCTGAATATCAGTAATTGCTGTTATCCCTGTGACATCCACTTTCATGTTACAAACCAGATGTGTAGAGCCACTTCATTCTGCTGTTCTTTTACAAACATCTGAATATTCTTCCACATGTACCATTTCCAACAAATGTTCTTGTCAGAGCTATGGATTGCTTTCGTTATTTATCTTCTATTTGCCTACCAAAAAGGATGTGCCTTGCCTAACTTCCTTCTCCTTCTTCTCTGAGGGCTCCTTTGTACGTTTGTTCAAGCTTCTCTTCCAGAACCACTTGGCCTGATTTTGAAAAAGAAATATTTTCTTCAAGGTCAGACCATTTTCTATTAATCCTGCAAAGGATACATTTGGGCTTTGGTGGTAGTAACAAGAGCAGCACTGATGCTGATCTTTATTCCATCCTGACCCTAACTATACCTGCATTTCAGTCTTCTCTGGCTGCTGCTGGCTGCCCAGGAGAGGGATTGAAAAAGGAGCACGAGAAATGCCAAGTGTCTGGATAAGGACACAAATAGCAGCATCAGGGGAAAAAGAGGCTGGAAGCAGTTTCATTAAACACTGAGGCATCACATTGCCTCCTGCTCCTGGTAGCTCCAATGACTGCTGCTTAAATAGTGCCAAAATAAAAGGGCTTCTGAGCAAGCAGGAGTTGTTGAAAGGCTTGAGGACAGAAATGGAGCAGGTGTCAGGGGCTATGGATAAAATTTGGATATATTTAGTTCTTCCCACAGCAGAAGGGGCCGGAGAGGTTTAATTTAATTTCCTTTTCCAGATCTGGGTCTGAAAGCAGGTGTAGCTACTTGCAGTCCCTGGGTGCAGAAGATTTGTTTGAATGGGCACTACAGCATCTTCTGATGAGTTCTGAAGATAACTTTCCAGATGCTTGAAGCTACAGGAATTCTACAGTAAGCAGGGAGCATCCCAGCACCCTCCTTTCTGTGTTTACCTCTATCCAGTGCCTGTTCTTCATGAGATGAAACCAGAGCTGCATGCAGTAAAAAGTTTAAGAGAGCGGGCATGTGTACTCCACTCCAGAACAAGCACTGTTAAGTCTGATCTAAACCATGCAACCAGACCTCTGACGAGCCTTTATCAGATCCCTGCTAAGCACAGTAATGATACACTTCTATTCAAAGCCTTTTTCCATGCACAGATCTAAAGTTTCATTGAAGTAAAGAGAAGCTCAACCATCTTCAAGTAAGCTGTTATTGCCTGTTCTGTAATGAGACACAAGGTACGTGAACCTTAAGCATCACACAGAAAGTGAGAGAGCAAGTCATATGTGAGGAAATTGGAAAAACCTCCATTTAGCACATTCTAGCAACCAACACCTCTGCAAGTGAACAAATCTGAAGCTGTGTTTATGCTGTAGTTTAAACAAAAATCCCACCCAGACCGCCTTACTGAAGAAACACGATCACAGATAAATTTACGGATGTAACTCTTAGCATCTTAGGAAAAGGAATAAACCTCATATTTCAAGGCTATGAAATAGAAGAAACAGAATTGAACCAGCTTGTATCACATAAGAAACTAGCTCTTGTGAAAACCTGCCTATACTAGAGATAAATTAAAGTTCCTGTACCTTCTTTTAAGTAACATCCTGCTTATTTTGGTAAAATTGACCTTTAATTGGTTGTACAACTGTTAAGAATTATCATTTGGTATCTACTTAGTTATTAAGATATGTGGCAAGAGTAACTTATTGCAAAAAAAAAAAAACAAACAACTTCCTGAATTTTAAGACACTTAAAATTTTATCTAATTCATGAGAAAAAGAAAGTAAATAAAAAAATAAAGGGGTAGAAAATAACTGCAAGGCAGGCTGAACACGTATGATGTGGACAACTTTTAATTGTGAAACTATCCTTAAGAAATAGGTATTTTGGACATCAATAAAAACTTGATCCATTTGGAGCATTTTCTGAGGAGTATGGAATAATGAATTTACAGGAAAATACCAGTATGCTTCATGCAGAAAAAATATTTCAAAAGCTGAAAGACCAGCACCAAAAAGAAGTGCTCGATTTTAAAACTAAGAACTGCCAATGCAAAATGCAAATGCCAATGCAAAACATGTAAACAGCGTCAACTGGAATATAAACGTGGCTTAGTGGAGCTGAGAGTCAGGAGCTACTCTTCACTCCATTTATCTGTGATTTGACCAGAAGCACATCCTTGAACTACCTCTGTGAATGCAAATGCTACTCTTTACTGAGGAGCACATCTGGCAACATCTGCAAAACAGTGCCATTCTGAGCTGAAAACGCTTAGGTCTCTTTCTGTTGGTTATTATTGGCTGAAAGGAAAAAAGGGGATTATCAAAAACTTGCACACTTCAAGACGCCTTATTTCTGCTTAGGAGCACCATGGCTGCACTGAGATTTTTCATCCTTTCACACAAGAAACTACAAGGCCACAAAACTACGAAAGAAACACCTGAGCAGCCAGAGGATTCCCCAGCAGACACGGGGCAGAGCGGGCAAGACAAGTGGATCTGGCAGCCCAGTGCAAAGCTGCCTGTATGGATTTATGGCAGCCTCCCAGTTCAAGGCCCATCTGGTTGGGAAGGGGGAGGCTGGGAAGACCTTGCGCCGCTTACATTTTTGCCATTCCTGCTGCGGTATGGCGTGAATAAATCACAGGGCTGAGGTCAGAACAGCCAGCCCATAAAGTGATTCATGGGCCCAGCAGCACATTCCCCCAGGACTATGTACTTTATTACAGTAAACCTCAGAACAAGATACAATTTCCTGTCTCAAGGAGCAGCCTTTAAATCAGGACACCTGGACAGCCCTGCAGCCGCTTACAGAACAATGGGTCTGAGCCCCACCGCCGCCTCTCCTCGCTGGCCCTGCTGCCTTCACCCAAACACCACCTCCAGAGAGCCTCCCTCTGCTGCACGTTACTGTGGTGACAACACCGTGCAGGCAGCACGCTGATATAATCCTATTCTTCAGCCACAGCTCCCCACCCAAGAAATAAATACTCTCCATGTGTTGTCTTTTTCACTCCATTTTAGCTTTTGGGTCTCTTCTGCACTGTAAAAATTTGACTCAAAACGTTAAGGCAACAGAGGAATTGAAAGGAAAGTCATTGGTTTCCTCTGCTTGCAGGCAGACCCTGCACTGGAAGGGTTTTTTTTTCTTCTTTGCAAGCTGAAGAATCTGACATGCAATTTAGGTTGTAATATGGATGTTCTCACTGTGATCAAGGGCTGTGATCTGAGTTTTGGGTTTGGCGTCTGGAAAGAAACTGAGGTGGTGACAGAGATGATGGTATTGTTAGACTCCTGAGAAATCTCCCTCCCAGCTAAGAGCAACGTTGCTCTCACACCACAGGTTACGTTTCCAAGAGAAAGAAAAGAGAACTCATTTTAAGCCACGAAACAAAGCAGTGGATATTTTCCACTCTCAGTATGCTGTGGAGCAACCTGCCACGGCTGGTTGTATTCCAGCTGTCCCTCAGGTGAGGGTGAGCCATGTGCTGGCTGCACTTCTGCTGCTCTCCTTGGAAGTGACAGGACACTCTTCAAATGGGAGCTTCCCATGTTCACACAAAACGGGACAGAAGAAAAACTTGCTCTGCCTCCCCCAGATCCATAATGGATCACCAAAACCAGAGCTAAACTCGGGTAAATTTTTTTTTCAGTATGCATGAGTCATGATTAAGAAAAGGGAAGTGAAGCTTCCTTCCCTTTGAGCATTTAAAGGCAGGATTTTTCTGCAGCTTTGATGACAGTAAATCATCCTGTACAATCACTACGAATAGTGGAAAAAGTTGTGATAATTTTTACTCTCCCAAGTTCTTCTGGATCTTAAAACTACATCCATGACAATATAACATGTCTCTGGGAAGCTCCTTCAAGGAAAACAGACACCTGAAATATGTTCAGAGGACAAAAACATAAGAAAAAGTGATAGAGGAGAGGAAGTTTTGGGAAAATTTGCTGAGAATTCATCAAATACCATAAGTTAAGAATGTTATTGAACCGCTCAAACTCCAAAAAAAAAAAAAACAAAAAAAAAAACCTAAGTAAGAAAAGAGAAGGAAAGGATTGGTAAAACAGATGTAAGCAGCAATAAAGCCATTTGATTTAACCAAGACTGAACCTCCTGAAGCTATTTGTTTCACAATTACTTTTCCTACAAGTGAAAACAGTTGTGTGGAAAATAACTTCTTCCACCTGCTTATTTTATTTTGTTTTATGCTACACTTAAAGGATCTCCTTGACTTCTGTGGATTGTTTCAGAGCTTACAGTAGGCAGTATTAAGGCTTACTGATTTTATCCAGTCTGCTTTCCTGTACAGAATAAATATTTATATCATAACCAGTTGCTCCCAGTAATTTATTCTGGGGGGGCTTAGGAAAAGGACATCCACTTGGGACTGAAAGCCATGAGGAGCTGGCTGCAGTCCCTGTGAGTTTGTGGTTAATAATTTTCACTGTCACAGTCTTACGTCTTTCTATTTCCAGCCCTTGTGTTCTCAGTTTCTGGACAATGATCCTTGTTTTGACTGTCTCTGCTTGAATGAAGTGTTTTAATATAACTATTATTTGATTTTCTAGCTATGAGGACTGCACAGAGTCTTGTGACAACTGTATCAATTATCCTATTAAAAAGGAACCAAAGTCTTCATTCTATTCATACTCATTAATCCTATTTTTATGCATCTATAAAGTCTTTCTGCTGCCAAGTTCACACTTTTTTCCATAACATGGCCAAATCTTTTCTGAGTCACTCCTTTCCAAAAAATGCACAGTAGACTTCGTATTGTTCTGATTTATATGCTTCACGTTCATGTGCACTTCATGTGGAAATGAACTTGCATTAAGAGGCATCTTAAAAGGCCCTACATGTCTGCTCTCACCATGAGGGAACACGACACCATTTTCTGTATCACCTGCACGGTCATTTTAGAGTTGCTTCCAGCTCACTGATCAAATCATTATCAGCATCAAGCCCAGTACAAAATCTATTAAGCTCAAAAATAAAACTTCACTGTTCAGTTTTAACAGTACTGGGAAAATGCCGGCATCTAATGCTCACTTTAAGCACGTTGTCTATACAGCACTAACATTAAGGGACTCTTTTGAAGGGCATGTAGTGATAGCACAAAGGGTGATCCCTTATCAGACAGAAGATGGAATTAGACTGGGTAGTAGGAGGATATTCTTCACTGTGAGGATGGTGAGGCACTGGCACAGGTTGCCCGGAGAAGCTGTGGATGCCACATCCCTGGAAGTGTCCAAAGCCAGGCTGGGTGGGACCAGGATGGAGCCTGGTCCTGTGGAAGGTTTGGAACTGGATGATCTTTAAAATTCCTTCCAAACCAAACTGTTCTGTGATAATGTTGGGAATTGGTCTTCTACAGAAGATTAATTATATTTAATGCAAAAAGTTACTTATATTAAACAAGGTTGGGGTTTTTTAAAACCAAACTTTAGAGATAATCAAAGAACCGTATCACTTTTTTTTTGACATTATACATCTTGCACAAAGTAATTTAACTGGTATTAATTAAAAGCCTATTCTTTATGTTATCAGAATATTTTATCAGCTTATTCATCACTCTGCTCATGAATTGTAACAGTTAATAAATTCATGGCACGTTAGCCACCCTCTGCCTGTTATTCTGCAACACTTCCAGGTCTTCAGCATTTCCATAACTTCTAGAATTTCACCAGAATTCCAGTATTTATTAAACTTTCAAGGAGCCAAAATTCCCCTTAGCCAACTTCTCTCTTGTTCTTAGATACCAAAAACAGTGGTATGCTACCCCCAACATGTGTAACTTCTTCAGCCGTTTCTTATGGTGGAAAGAGAATGTTGGAATGCCACAATGCCTTTCTAAGAAGAGAGGCATAAACATCCCTGTTCAAGCCCTAAGTGATCCAAATTAATAATAAAGGATGTTATGAACCAGTAAGCAACTGCATACTGCAAATACCTCAAGTGGCCTAATAGACTGGAAAAAAAATCTTCCTTGATTTTGTTTTTTTCAGTAATTCTAATTATGCTGCTCTTTTACTGTCAATAGGAAACAGCAGTTTTTTATAATTGAACAGATTTTTGGGTTTTTTTAATGTTGGCATTAAGAAAAAAATATAAGGTTTTCATCACTACAGCAAATACAAATGGTTTCCTCTCTGAAATCAAAGACAAAATTACCACTGACTTCAAATAATAATAAGAGCTGTATTATGGGACCAGATTCTCACTTCCTTCCAAATGGCTTCAAATATTCAATGAAAGTTCCCAAAAAACTATCACTATTTCATCTATCTACTTTAAAATACACATAAAATCATACTTAATAAAAAGCTCCAAATATTTTCATTTTGCAAAGTGAAATTTGCAGCCACTGAGAAACATAATTTTAGCTGTACACGCTTGTGGGGATCCTTTATGCTGTCTCCAGTCTTCTGTTAAATGAATGCATACAGGTTTGGCCAAGGGACATGTCTTTAATTTTATCTTTAAGACTTCATTTACATGAGATAGTAACACATTCAGAGACCAAGGCTGGACAGCACCTTGAGTTGCTTAGTAAAATCATCTTCAGCTAGAACAGAGATTAGCACTGGCAGATCCCTAAGAATTTTTTGGCTAATCATTTGCAGCAAAGTGCTGAACTGTGACATAGAGTGGCTTCAAGGGTGGGGTGAAAAAGCAAGTTTTGATTTTTAGGTTTTGTCTAGAATGTGTCATCCCCAATCCATTTCAAAAAACTCTGACAGCTAACATTTTATTATTAACATTATTGCACTGAAAAACAAAGCAAGGAGGCAAAAGGAAATATAATTTTTTTTTTTCCTCTCACATGTCTTAATTTTTTCCTTACTGGTGGAATATGAACAAGGGAAAGATAAAGGTAAGTAAGCAGAATAAATGCAGAAATGAGAAACATCTCCTCCGTCCTCTCCTCCTTGAAGGTCATACCCTATATAATCTTCTATTTAAAGGTAACCTCATAATTATAACCTATATAATCTTCTATTTAAAGGTAACCTTATCACAGCTGTGTCCATCGAGGCATCCATTTGTGGTCTCTCGACCTGAGAGCTCACTTGTGCAACGTGCCAGGGGTGCCATGACAAGCTGAGCCAAGTGCCAAACTCCGGCTCTTCCAGGTGATGTTCCTCGGTTACAGCAAACACCAAGGGAGCCTTTTTTCCCTTCCCTGTGGGGACAAGCACCTTCTAGGAAAGCATTCCCTGGGGCGTGGCAAGCACAGCTCTGGCGAGGGGATGAACACCTCTGCCTTTCATGTGGCTGCAGAGTGTGGCTGTGCTGCCCTCCAGAGCAGAACTGTGGGTGCAGGCAGCTTCCCACTGGCACGGGGACGTGCTCACAGCACAGGTCACTCTGAGGGGAGGAAAGCAATAACAACCTGGCTGGAACAGACACCTTCTTCATAGAAAAGCCACTCATTTACGCTTTTGGTCTCGTACGCCTCGCTGCGAAAGATTTTGAAGTAGTTGATTTAAAAATAGAGCAGGAGAGTCAGCTCTAGAAGCAGAAATAAAGTACACACACTAAATATAACCTGTTCCAGCCTACAGAAAAGACTTCTGAGAGTAATGGCCAAAAGACTCTCTGGGAAGAAGAATGTTTCAGAACAAGGAGGCTATCACACCATAACAGCTTTACAACATTAAA
Organism: Regulus satrapa; assembly: GCA_013396955.1. Taxonomy (NCBI): domain Eukaryota; kingdom Metazoa; phylum Chordata; class Aves; order Passeriformes; family Regulidae; genus Regulus; species Regulus satrapa. The sequence continues at coordinate 464,030 of VWZN01006155.1, read as the reverse complement.
GTCAATGGCTGTTTTTCATTAATACAGCTGGTCAATATTATTTTGTTTAAATTAGGATTTCACTATTCTTGATGTCTTGAATTAGCTGCCTAGGTGTAGACATTTTCTTTTCCTCTAGTTGAGACTGCTGAAAAGAGTGAAAGAATGCTACCTACAGAGGAATTTTTAGTTTCTATTAAACCCTTTCAGAGCAAGAAGCAATGTCGGCATAAAGCAGAGCAGTTGGAAGAAATAAAATGGCAGCTGAGAAGAGATCCCAGGCTCTCCAAGACAATCTCAAATGGGTAGCAGAGGATGACCGTGTGACTTCCAACAGTGCATTGCTTCCTCAAAAAAAAAAAGGGATTTATGACTGATGAGCAATATAACCAGTATCAGACAATGTGCCTCCCCAAAGGACACAGACAAAAACTGTGTTTAGATTAACATACTCTCCTTAATGTACTTGAATCACTCAAAGCCCTCAAATATCCTGCAGCTCTCCAATTATGGAAAAAAAAAACCAAATTAAAATCCAACAACTTCAAACGAGTGTGTATGACACACACCCAGCCATGCATGGGACAACAAGCACATTAGAACGAAACAGTAACTCTTCCAAAATCTAAATGGCGTTTTCTTACAAAATGTGAGCACTTTTTCGGGTTCAGAGTAAGTAAAGGAGGTACATCCGTGTTACTCAGTAATTTTGGGAGGGGAGGGTGTGGGGAGAAGGGAAGGGGGTTTTCACTGCAGTTTGGTTACAAAGCTTGTTTGCACAGGGCTGTGCTGGCCTCATGGTGGCTATTCATAAGAGATCCCCAGAAGAGCTGTAAAGTCTGCCTATAGCCCAGGTGCTATAATTGCTGTCTGTCAAAACAGAGCTGTTTTCTCAGCAAACATCTCAGAATGCCCAGTGCTAAGTTGATTAGTTAGTAGGTTTCTGGGGAGGAGTATAAGGATGATGGCTGAGAGACAGAGCAAAATTGATGACAAAACTTGGATTTCATTAAAAGACTCTAGAGAGTGTTTAATTTCTCAAAGAGAATTCCTGCCATTGAAAGGGAAGCAGGTACTAGGAAGGAATTATTACCAATAATGTCTAATTCCCACTGCAAGGAACATTAATCAGTTCAAGAACCAAACAGAGAGGTGTTATCAGTACAGAATCTGGCTCAGCTATCCCTTGAGCATGGCTGTTCCTACAGATGCCATTCCCATGCCAGAGATGTCTCCCTTTCAGTACACTCAATGCTCTCCCAGCGAGCTTCTGAGGCTTCTCCCGAGCACAGGAGCTTTGAGGGGCACTCCACCCTCAGAGCATGCTGACCCCCCATCCAGACTGCTCTGGGTTGGTCATGAGCAAAGACAGACCTGGCTCCTTCAGGCAGCAGCCACCGACCACACAGAGCCCATTAAAAGCACAACATGAGCTCATCTGGTGGATCTGAACACTGTGCTGGACTCCAGAAAAACACTTCTTGCACTAAGCCAGGCACGGGAACGTCAGGGCTGAGAGAGGGGGACAGCAGGAAGAGTTGGCACGAGGGGAAAAAGGAAGGAAACTAGAGGCATATAGCACAAGGCTTCAGCCAACTTCTGCAATTAAAGAAACTCTTCACAGACCCTTAGAGAGGCAGAAGGCATTAGGGGCGTGTTCAGGCCGTGACTTACAGCTTCCTACCTCTACAGCCTGGTTAAGAAGGCAGTGCAGATGGAACTCATCCACAGCAGCCCCTTACAGACCCCTTCAGGAAGGGCTCGGTGAGGCAACTTCAGATTGGCTCTTCCTGTACATTATCTGCACTTCTGTGTTTCCCATTAGCAATCACTGCTCCTGAACATCCACAGTATTAAAGCAACGTCATTTGTACTGCTCAGGTTACATCAGTGTCAACGCTTACTCCAACTCCTAGGGTTGCAGGGGTTTGGAATTTTGCCATCAAACTTCCCTTCAGGCATGGCAAAGTGGGGCTCTGCCCATCCTCATTTCCCAGGATTTTTACAAAAGTCCCTCGGCAAGCATTTAAGATGTTTTTGTTTTTCTTGAACTAGAAATATCATTGATTATTACTACTGCTAGTATATTTGACAAGGGTTAATTGTGAAGTCTCAAAATGTACATTAAATAATACAACTAAAATGCAACACTCTGTTAAATCCAGTGTAGCACACTCTTATTAGAGTGCACCTCTTCATCTAAGATTACAGAGGGCATGACAGGGATAGCTCAAATAGTAAAACCAAAAATTCGCAACACTTCATGACCATTTAGGAAAAAACTGTTGAACTGATAACAAAGCTCAAGCATTGCAGAAATTTGAATAAAAAATTCTAATGATGCAATGGATTGATATAACAATTTCTGAGATTAAACTCTGATTAACTAATTTAATGATTTTTAATAATACCCTGAAGAGTACAAAGCTAATATTACTCTATTTTTTTCAAACGAATGGTCCTTTACAGAGCAGTCTGGGAATGCACCTGTGAAGCCGACATCATGCCAAAAGGCCTTCAGCAAGCTCTCTGGCCCACTTGAAAAGGCATTTATTTACGTTATCACTCTCAGCATTGCCTGCACGAGTAGAATTCACCACCCAGAATGACAAGCACAGGTTCCCTTCACAGCTACCGAGCCACACACACACCTCACAGTGGAATCAGAGTTGAGCAACAACGTGAGGAACACGTGAATCAACAGGAGAACAAGAGAACACCTGTTTTGTTCCCAGTTCTAGGAATCAAAACTACTGTGCTGTGAGAGGATGCACCTGTAAAAACGCAGTGGGATCTGCAGCCCACCATGCCCATGAGGATACACCGTATCTAACGCAGACAAGCAATACCAGGACTGCACCAGGCTGCACAGTGCCAGTGAGAAGGGAATGATGGCAGAGTGGGGACAGGCTGCTGATCGCCTCACTGACGGCTTGTTCTAGAACATTATCCAGGAGCTGGGAGACTTTGTCCCAGAACTTCAAACTCACACTGTAGGGCACCTACTGGAGCAACCAGGAGGATGACTTTTCATTTCCTTTGCAGAAGGAAATACAGAACTGGGGCTCTTTATTGACAATACTCAACAAGGTCCTCACTTCCTATTAAGCTATATTAAGTATTTTCTTTTTTTATCGTCTTGGTGTTGCACTTACAATCTTTATGTCATTAAACAAGCTCATACCAGGTCAACAAAATGTCTTCCACTTTAAGAAAGTGCAGAAGACAGTTTAGCATTTAAAAAAGGAAGAAGAACGGGTGGGACTCTGCCAAGTCTCCTTTGCACATCCAACCAAAGGTGGAGTTTAAAAGTTATTCCCTTTGCACTCTGAAAACAAATACATCAGCTATAAGGAATTCCCACAGGAAGTACTCTGTTCTTCAGGGTTATTTTCTAGATTAACCACTGGTTTATTGATTGATTCTTAAGGATTAAGCCTTCAACTTCCCCATTTTGCTTCAAACCATAGTGACTACAGCTGCATAACAGAAGCTGTTCCACCCAGAAAGATCCAGCTGTTCCTGTTCCAGAATGATCAGGAATGGCATTTAAAATACCACACAGCTGAGCCTGGACTGCTGTGGTGACCAAAACCAAACACTGCCAAAACTTGGAGCTAATGCCACTGTAAAGAATGAAGACCCAAAGAGCAATCCAGTTATCAGTAAGTGTAGTGGACTTTTTAAGTGCCAAAGGACATTTATCAACTGGGCAATTGGAGATTATGCAATGCAACTCGATGGAAAAACTGGATCCAATTATAAATACAGAATTTTATTAGATAGTTTCTAGCACATGTTGAAGAACAATAGTCTAACTTGTTGATTTCTCTGCTAGAATTTGTTTTTCTTCCAGCTAAGTTGCATGCAGACATTCCTCTTTTTGAATCAAGGGGCAACCACACACTAAAAATTATGATTCTGTCTCCTTTTATATGAAGTTCCCAAATCAACCAAGGTTACCAGGGTTCACATTCCATGAGAATACCAATATGTCTGAAATTGAGCCTACAGCTGACTCCTGAACTGGCACAGGACCTGAGGGCTCCAGATTTAACACAGCAGTGTTCCAGAATCAAATACATTTCTGTAATGCGGGCATACTGTTAGATCAAGACCTTATACTACCTGCCAAGAAGCTACAGTATTCAAGATTTTTGTGTCTCTCAAAAGAGACAAATAACAGACTTCATGTGGCTCTTTAAGGATATCCTTTCAATTACAGCTTAGGCCATAAAAAGGTGAACAACATGAATTACTGAATTAATGTCTTATCATCTAAATGGCTGCCACCCACACTGATCCTTCTGTCTAATTCTGTTTTAGAAGGGTCACCAAGTTCATTTCCTTGCAAATAAAGACAACCATAACACATAACCACTTTCAAGTGCAGTCCAGTCTCATCTTCAACCACTAGCTACCAGAAGATTTCCATAAATGACACTGATCTGCTGTCTGAGACACTAGAATTCCAACCAGAACCAGACTGGGGCTCAGAGCTTGAATGAAAGAATATTTTCTGAGGCTTGATGCACAAGACAGGGATTCAGAACTACTCTCCCCAAGTTTCCATTTGTAGTTAGGAAGGACATTTCCAGTTAGAGTCACATTATGCTGCAAGTTGTGGTAGCATCATACATAACACGGGGAACAGCAGGTAGGAGAACTTTCCTTATGAATTTCCTTGAATAATCTGGATTCCTTTGTAGTGGAGAGGTAGTAACCTCCCAAACACACTAGAACTCTTAGCTGGAATGCAGATGGAAATTCCTCCATTGTTCATGTTCAACAACTTCCAGTGAGAATTACACAGCTCAAAATATTGTACACAAGAATCTGAAATGCTGCAGGCAGCACCACTGACTTACTAAAATCAAACAGATGCAAGATTAGGCTCCAGTCATTTCTGTAGCCCTTCTGATATGATGGATATAAATTCTCATGTTCTTATATTTCAGCAGATGAAAGGATCTCTGTGATAACCTTCCACACCCCAAAGATGCTTCCTCTGGATATAACCTGCATTGCCATTTGTATTCACACCAACAGTAGCAAACAGGATATGGTGGGGAAAGTTCACCCTGCACAAGCTGGGATGCCTCACTGCTGCAGCCACAAGACAATAAAATAGATTGGTTGAGATTTTTACAAGTTCTGACAGCCAATTCCACTACTGCTGGCTGGCTCATAGGATTTAAATATCTGCATCTCAAGTTTTATAACCTGCCTCCCTAAGGAATTACTAAGCTTCTTTCCAGAGACTGTTTAGAAGGGAAACCATTCACTTTGGAAAAGACAGGTCTAATGCCCTTACTCTGGGGGCTCTGGTTTTGGCTTAGCCCCCTCTGCTCCCTGTCAGACACAACAAGAGTGAACCTGATTGCTGTGAGTCAACAGTTTTAATCCATAAAGTTCAAACATCAGGATGCCAAAGACCAGGCTTCACTCACAAGCATTACCATGTCAGGATCTTATTTCCTGAAATTAATGGAAAAATCTGAGGTAAAGCAAGATAAAGTTACAATAAGGAGGAATAAAAATGTGATTGCAGTTGTAGCAAAAGGCAATCAGATATTTCCATTATAGGGAAACCTAAAGCAAAGTTAATTTTTAGGTTGCAAAGAATCCTTTGTGATCAAACTTCTTAAAAACTTTTTGTAGGTACGTCTGAAAGAACTCCAAACCTGCTTCCTCCAATCAAGTCTTGCTGTTTTCACCAGCAATCAGAGTAATTGAAGCAAACTCAACTCCAACTAACCACTTAGATCTGATCCACTTTGACACTTGATAATATACAGAAACATTGCAGGAAGAGGTATTCTCAAGAGAAACAGGATTAAAGCCATATGACAAAAATATCTGTAGATTCCTGGTGTTATACCACACCCACCTACGGGACAAACAGAATACTGCTGCTTGTCTTTTTAGGCAAAAGTCCATGATTTTCTCAGCATCTTTCTTGAATGATTCCAAATTCATTTAGGCTCAGTGTTGTCTCTTTAATTTCAGTACTCTGTCCTACAGAACGCATTTTGTCATTTCAGCCTTTGAGACCTCACTGCCATGCTTTTCTCTTGGCTGCATTTCTCCAGCTCTATTATAACTGAGCCTCTTGGCTCAGTCACTCAGCAGAAGAGTAGAGCCTCCCTGTGTAGCTCTGACCTCCTGCACCAGCAGCCTTGTCTACATCTGTGCAAGAGTAAAAACCCAACATGGAAAATAAATTCCTTCTTCCCATGAAGAAAATATTCTTTGTCACTCAGCAAGTGGCACGGTAGTGCATTAGTAAGCATTGTTACACTCTCGTAATTTCCCTGTAATGAAAATTTTAAATATCATTTGATGCTCTATTGGGTGTCCAAGACGAGGTGTTGGCAGCAGAGGGACTGCAGGAGCCTCCAGAAGAAGAGACCAGGGCTGCCCTGTCCAGCTGTGCTGGACACAGCTGGCTTCTGAAGGCTCCAGAGGATCCACTGCAGGACTCTGCTCAGCCCCTCAGCCCAGCTGGGGTCAGTCATCTCTTGGAAAACACATTTTAGAAAGGGTAAAACCTGCCACACAGGCAAAGGAAGGGGCACGGGGGGGAAAAGGGTGAGAAATAACACTGGGAAGACCAAGATGAGAGATGGAGGAGGGGAAAGAGGTGTTCCAGGTACAAAGCACAGATCTGCTGAAGCCCATGGAGGAGCAGATAGCCACTGCTGCCCTCTTAGAGCCCACACAAGAGCAGATCTTCTCATGAAGGGCTGCAGCCCCATGGGGAAGAGAAGAGGCCAGACTGGTGCAAGAAAAGAGCTGTGTGGCTGGAGAAGGCTCTCAGAGACTAGGGATGAAATACTGTGAGGCTACTTTGCTCGCCCTGCTAGTTTGGGGTAAAAGTCAGGATTTGGTGAGACACAGGAACAGGTTTCTCAGAGAAGCTGTGGATGCCCAGTCCCTGGAACTGTTGAAGGCCAGGTTGCATGTGGCTTGGAGCAACCTGGTGTAGTGGAAGGGGTCCTTGCTCAAGGCAGGCTGTTGATGACCTTGAACATCCATTCCAAAGCAAACTGCCTAGAAATTCTCAGAAAAACTGTGTGCTGACCATACCAACCCCACCCTCCCTGCACTGACAGAACAGAGGAGTCTGGAGTCTGCTGGACTGTAGGGGAGCATAAGAAATGGGACTGCAAAGGTGTTGTTTTATTGTTTGATTTGGTTTCTCACTACCCAAACCTTTAACTGGCAATACATTGATTTTCTCCAAGGTGAGTTTGTTTTGCCCCTGACAGTAATCTTTACCATGATACCTGAGCCTTCTCATCCTATTTTCTACTCCCCTTGTGTTGAGAAGGCTGAGTGAATGAGTGGCTGGGTGGGAATCTAGCCCTCAGCTGAAGTTAACCCACCATAGACATATTTTTATGTTCCAAGACCAGCTTAGAAATACACTTTTAACATGAGAAGGCAAAGTCTCACTGCAAGTGAGCCTGTACATTCCCATGCCAGAGGTGGCTTTTAAAGCTGTTGATAAAGTTCTACCTATGAACTGGGGCCCAGAAATTGACTTCCTTAACTCTTCAGGCTGGAGGAGGAAGAGATCAGCTTTTATAAAAAGAGACTGATTGCTGTCATAGGCCTCATGGAATATGAAAAAACGAAAGTACTGTCACCATGCACCCTGCACAGAAGGAAAACTGCTTGAAGGAAGATTCAGCTGAGCCAGTAGGGAAGATCAGGGGCACCTGCTCTTCAAAATGAAATTCCCAAAAAACCAATGAACCACACCAGGGAAGTGCACTCACAGTTTACTTTTTACCTGTTCTATGTATTCAGCAAGGAATTGCTATTTCTTAAATGCTGCCTCACCCAGCACCTCTGCCATGAACTATACTGAAAATCATGGTGTTAAAAAATCAGCTTCAATTCTAGTATGATACAAGGATAAAACAATCAATCTTCTGCTGATTGCTGTACTCCTTCTTTTCCCTGCCAAAACCATTCTCATGCTGTCTTTTTTCCTACTCAGCCAAAAAGCAACAGTGATTTTGGCTCTGCCATCACAATAACTAGCAATACCAAGAAACTTAATCACAATGGCAGCAACATCAATAAAGCCCTGGAATAAGACAAAGGTTCTGGACCACCTTAATCAAAAGGAAATGCTTCCTAGGCTGAAGTGCTTCCCTTTAAGCTCTATAGGATGGCATGAAACATGCTCTCACTCTATTCCCAAACTTCCTGAGGAGAGCAGCCACCTGGGTTTCTGAGGATGATCTTCCAGGACTGGGAAATCATTCACCATCAGTAAGAAACTAAAGCAGATTGGAATGATCCATGAAGGATCAGCAACTCTGACACACCCTGACTTGTGGGTACAGGCAACAAAAAAGAGAAGGGGGAAGAAAGGACTGAAGGAAAAATTATTTCTGGGTAGAAAATTACTTGGCATTTTCTAACCCACAATCAAATTTAAAAACAGTGCATTCTGGTTTCTGAGAGTAAAAATAAGGGAAGCTAAATGTGAATGGACTGTGAAAGTTTGTTGATATTCAGCAATAAAAGTTGGTACCCAGAGTGCTAAGAGATACTTCTAATCAACACAGAGCTGCTTTTCTACTTGATGTTTTTTTATATTGTATAGCTGTCCTAATTATCCCAAGAATTAGAAGACCTTACCTGGAGGGTATAAACCCACAAAATACTGAAAACCAAGACATTAAATAGAAGATAAAACTGATTGCCTTTATGCCCAAGTCTTGTATAGAACAAATTTGGAGGTTACTTTTGATTTTATTTTTTTTTAATGTACTAGCTCCATTTTCCAGAGTCTGCTTCTCCACAAATAAAGCGAGAAGAGGGAGAAGCCAAGACTCATAAAGATCATGTGATCAGGATGACATCAGTATCATTCTAAAATATACTCTACAGTCGTTCTTGTATGGCAAAAAATTCTTTTGTGTTCTCTGTATCAAAATGGTTACTATTTTAGACATGAACAGTAGGCATATACCACCAACAAGTGAATGTAGTACAAAAGAAATCAGCAGTAGTATGTCCTTACTATATAATTACAGAATGGATGACTGAATTTTCATCTGTTCAGACAGGAACGATTGAATCCGTTGCTCTAAGATATTTTAGGAGAAATTCTGACAATGCTGATCTGATCAAAACAAACAAACAAAAAAAAGCCCTTTCCTGTGACAGATTCAAGAACGCCATTTGGTAACCTTCCACCCCTTCTATTAGAAGAAAAGGAACATTTTAAGATAGAATGGCTATAAGATTCTTACCATCTCTGCTCAATGTCACTGCTGGCTTTGAGGAAGACTCTTGAGAAACGGGTTCATGGGACAGATTACTCTTTGAGATTAGTGGGCACTTAACAACCACATCTCATTTTATCCTAAAATTTTCATTTTGAACAAACACCCTTTCGCCTCAAAGCCACAAAATGAGAAAACATCCATCAATTTTAATTAATTTGAAAACAACAAACTACAACCATAATGCAAATAAAAGAGTGCCTTTTGCTAGTCATAAATAACAGTCCATGGTGCCAGCTCCTTGGTACCTCTTCCACATGTATCAGGTTAAAAAGAATTCCTTCCTCTTATGAATCACATTCACAGTACAGATGAGGCACCACATAAGGAATAATTCCTTTGGTAGCAAAGAAAGCTGCTGGAGCCTTTACCATGCCAGATGATGGGCACTGGCTTGGCTAACAAAGCACAGCATTTTGCCAGTGAAGAAGGGGACACATCTAATCTGAAAGTGCTTATGTACTTTGACTGTAGAAGCAGGACTATTTGCTTTCCCATGTTTTCATACATTGCTAAAGGCGTATGTGAGCAAGGCAGATGAAGTAAGAAATTCTGAAACTCCTGAATTCCTGCCTCTGAATAGAAGGGCACACAATAAGGAGACATCAAATAAACTGTATTAAAATAGTGACTTCATTCCCTCTGACTGCTAACAATTAAACACTCAAATTAAGTTTTTATAAGGTTTTGACATGGTTCCCAACATCCCTCACATCCAATACCACCCGTTCTACTTTTTGTCTTTTCTCAAGGAAGAACTTACTATTTTTTCCTTTTTGGATTGGTTTGTACCTACAAAATACATCCCTGCAATTGACATGGGCAAGCCCATAAATGCAGACATTGTTACAGTCCTATAGACTCATGCAGAGACAGCCTGGGCCTGTGGGCTTAGGAAAAGAAGCTGTATCAATTTAAGTCATATTTATAATGACAAAATTGCATTCAGCCTAAGGGTCGCACTAACGATTGTGCTGAGTTAGCCCTTTCTGGTAGGATCAGAAGGGGGGTAGGGGAAGAAACACCTTTTACCAAAATAGTTAAAAAGCTATGAAAAAAAAAGTCAGTCTATGCAGCCCGGGCCTTATAAGGAAGTGTTTTTAAACATTTATTTCTTGAAACACACGGTTTCAATCAACAGCCACCGGAGACTCTGGGGTCACGATCTTCCCCCTCAATGTTCTGCACAAAGGTCAGAGAGGTTTTCCCTCTATGAATGAAGTTGCCTTCCAAACACTTCAGCTACGGAATAAACAGCTTCTAACCCAGCTTGCAAAACTCAGCATTGTTGTCTACAAAAAAGACAAACTCTTGCTAAGATATTTCATGCTCGTACTCTCTGCAGACTCTTTACAAATTAAAGGCCCGTAAAATCTTGAACCTTTATTAAGTCTGTCAGCAACAAGTAAGTTGAGAAGAACACCATATGTCAATATAAGAAGCCTGGTGAGTGCCTACACTGTATTCCTCAGCTACCCAAGCAGCTTGAAGTGCTTCTTACACCTTGACATGGCAGTATATCCACACCGTGTTAGCACAGACATATAATGAACACTCATGTTTGGCATTAGTTGGGCTCGTGTCAAAAGTAAAATATTGTGAGGTAACAGGCAATCTGGAATATGTTCTAATGAAAGACAGAGGTTTAAAGAAAAACTAAGAAAAACAAATGCTTTGCAACATTTAAAGCAATGAAGGGAAAACACAAAGCAATGCCTTTAGGATGTATCTCAAATTCTGATTGGAATATTTCAAGGATCAATTGTTAGGGTCAAAAATGTTAATAAGTGCCACCAAAGGTCAGAACTAAAACGGGAGGGGTGTGTTTTGCACAACCTCAGACGGCATTTCAAAAGAAGTTACTGTGCACCTTAACTGTGCATTTGATGAACATTTGTTGGTGCCACTACCACTGCTGGGTTGGGCCTGAGCCCCACGGAGCTGCCCTGCTGCAATCGCCACCGCCCGCATCTCTTCTGCATCCGCCGGTGATAAGTTACGATACTGAAACTCGTCCAGGAACGTCTACTTGTTAATTTTGCTTTAGATGGATTCTATTAAAACGTGAAAATTTTGGCAAGGACCGGGGTGAGACTTGCCCACTGTCTGGGTCCCTTTCCCACCCAGCCAACAGGGCAGACTTTTTAGTTCATTATCACCTCATCAGTGCTCCTGTCAGCTGCCAGCAGTGAGAACTGGACTAAGCCACTCACTAATTCCTGGCCCTCCTGCCTCCACTGAAGCAGCAGTAAATCCAGAACAGATGGATGCTCTTTAACCCTCTCAATCCAGACACTTACTTTAATCAGTCTAATCAAACCCACCCAAGTCAGAACGAGGAATGAGTGACAGATGCAGGCTGATGGTGGGACAGAACTGTTGCAGCTCGGATCCGTAACAGAAAACTCCACTCTGCACCTTGGATACTCTGCTGATAAGGGAGGCAGCTGGTCGAAGTCAGGAGGCCTCTCAGGTCAGGAGCAGGAAAAACCTTCTACCAAGAGGGAAAGCTGCAAAGGGATGGATTATAAAGCAGAGCATGTTTATTACACGTAGAGATCTCAGCACATTACCCAAGGTATGAATGAAGACCAGAAGGCAAGGGCTGGTCAAAACTTCACTTTTGCAAGTGAAGCTGCAGCTCAGGCCACTCTAGCAGCTTGCTGTCAATCATCTGCTTCCCACGACATGAGACGTAAGCTTCAAACCTTGCCTTGTGTTGTCTGAGACTTATGGATTGCCACTTCAGTGCACTAAGCCAGCAGAAAACTAACTTGAGAAAAATGTGGACATTTTATTGCTATGTTAGTGCCCTAAATTAGCGCAGTGGAGTTTTGTGAGTTGCAGACGCAGCGCAAAGGAGGACCCGGGAGAGGGGAGCAGGAGCAGATGGGTCTGTAAGCTCAGCCTGCCCTGCCTGCAGTCAGACCACAGCTCCTCATGTTCCCAAAAATGTATTTTCAGTCTTGGCCTGCAGACCGCAGAGCACAGCTTCACTCACACAGCAGGGCAGAACCAGAAATTGCATGTGAAGTTTAAAATGCTTCTTAGGGGGGATCTTACTGTATTGTAACATCAAGTGGAATTCTTCTGTTTATTTTCATACTCATGTATTTCAATGAGACCTAAACAACTGTGGAGAACGTGGCTAAGCATAATATTCAGAAAGAATGAAGTTTTTTAAAAAAATTTTTCTGTATGATTTTGTATTCCCTGGCCTGCTACAGAAGACACAAATGAAAAAAACAGCATTACAGTGCTCTGGCATCTCAAATAGTTTAGTACACTTAGAGGCTTCAAGAAAACCCTCACCAAATTATGGAAAAAAAAGCAAGAAAAAGTAGTTGTATATTCCTTTTAGAGCTTGAAAACCTAAAAAGGGTCTTGGCAAAGGTAAAATTACACACCTAGAAGAAGCCATGAATGCCCATTTAGAACGACTACTTTCGGTCTTGCCATTCTTATGTATAGAATGTATTCAGTTCTTGCTTTCTTATGTACAGAAAGAGAAAGTCACACAGAAACAAATTCAAAGCGTAGTAAAATGATAGCATAACTGCAAACACAAAGTCTAGGCCTGGAAAAAATCCAAAAGTGGTAGCTCTGAATACAGATCAGCACATGGCATGAATTATTAGGAGCATAAATGCAGCTTAATCCTCCTTCTCCCAATCAGGCTATTTTAACTTCAGAAGTTGTGTGATTGCAGCTTCTCTCTTCTGTACCTTTCCTACATGTATATGAAATATAAGAAGAGAACTGAAATAGCCAATTAGCCTCTTGCCCTGTATCATGTAAACAAGGACTCCTGTTTACCCCAGGGCCTGACTGAAACCACTTTCCTGAAACCAGAAGAGATTGTCAGGCACAATATGAAAAATAAAGCTTAAGAAAAATAGATTTGTTGAATTACTTTTACAATATGCTTGATGAAAATTTAAAAATCATCCTGCTTTTGCATCTTTCACAAGAAAAGTGTGTCCTTCTCTTGGCATTTTTTTTTTCAATTATAAGCCATGCAGAGAAATTTTAAGCTAAATCCCTACAAGATTTTGCGTTTACTTTTATAAATGACAACTTTAAAAGTTATGAATGAGGAAGCAATAACATCTCAATCATTAACTAACATAAATAATTTCCTTAACATTTATAATTTTGCTCTTTAGCTAAAACAGACCAAGTTTTGCAGGGTTAGACAGTGGTATAGTGTAGAAGAACAGCCCACCCATGTGTAAGAGACAAACTGTTTTGGCAACAGGCTAATGAACCCAGAAGTCCCACTTTAAGGACCACTGAAAAGCTTAGTAACTACAGAAAAACACATTCTAAGCTAGCTTTTCCTTAGGGATGATTACCGTAACAATCAAAAAGACAAAAACATAACTGAATTTAGTGTAACTGTAAAACAGACTGGGAAAATATTTGTGCATGTAGCTGTCACAATTCTGTGAATTTTCAGTGAAAAGACAATTGAGGACAGAAAAATTATCTAGCAAAATCAGAAAAAAAAGAAGTTAGAATGACATTGAGAACCTACTGTTCTTCCTTAAATAATAATGTGCTAAAATTACACCCAAAAAAAAGTCTGATTTAGGTTTGTTGGTTTTTTTTTCAAGTACATAGTTCAACCATACAATGAGCTGTCAAACACACTGTACCATCCTCAAAGGAGACAGTGAAAGAGTCAGCTACCAGCAGTGTTTATGGAATAAAACATTCTTCCACAATATGAAGAAGAAACATCTCATTAAAAGGCCCTTTCAGCCTCAGTGATGGTGACTACCCTACGGTGTGGATGTCATCGACTCCAAATGTTTTGGGACTAATAATTCCAAAGTTTATAGGCAAGTCTGTGATCCAAAGTCATGAAAACAACGATGATCCCAGTGAGTCTGGGAAGCACTGTGCTCCTGAAGGAGGAGCAGAGGGCCTTGAGACAATGTGACCTCTGAGTGGGGCTCGAGGAGATGGCAGAAGTTCTGTGGAAGCTGTGAGGCATTCCAGCACAGAGTGTGCTTACAGTGCCAAAGTCTGGGATACCAAAAGTCATCCCGAAGTGATGGTGAATGTCCTGTCAGTGCTCAGAAGCTGCCAGAGCAGACTGCAGCCTTGTGTCTCTAAGTGATGCTGATGGGAACTGTGATGATTCAGTTTTTCTTGGTGCCTGCCTTGGGACTGCACTGCCCAATTTATGGTATCCAATTTCACATGAAATTGGTATGAAAGACAGGAAGCCAACAAAATATAAGGGAAATCCATGCCTTTCTGAGGAGGCACCTGGAATTCCAGTGGGGCAACCTAGTGCATCAGAAAGGGCTCCAAAATTCAGACAGCACACTGATGTTCTCTTTAGAACCAACAGAGAGCCTCAAAGCTGGCAATGAGCTCCTTCCTTATCCAAAATACATCTTGTGTGTAGAATGGTGGAGGTCTTAAAAAACAATTTTTGGAGTCCAATGTAAATCAGAGATCATCACTGGTAGGCAGAGAACAAGGTTCTGAAGACTGAGCAAAGAAAGGGAAGTGGAGACTGGAGAAACAGAGAAGATAGGAAAAATCCTCACTGTGTATCTCCTGGTCTCTCTCATATCCAAAACAATTTTTTTGTCATGAACAAGAAAATTAATTTTAATACTGCCTTTTAAACAGCACTTGAATAACAGCCCTTTCTTAATTCGCAACAGCAAATAAAATCTTATTTTGGGAGTACAAGATACAGTTGAATTACTTGAGTGTGGTCTAAAAGTCACTCCACTACAAGCAACTTAGACAATTTATTCATGCCATTTGAATTTGTGTGTTGAGTTTCCCTGATCCCTAAGTAAGATAAGCTTTTTTCTTTTACCCCCATAGGCTTATTTCAGGAGTTACCACAGAGTTTGCAACTGCTTTAACATTCTTAGATGGAAAGTGCCCTTGTCAAGTATCATAATGAGAACTGAGGGCCCCAGCATAAACTGAAATTATAGAAGGCTGCCCAATTAAAAAAAAAAAATTCTATTTCTAGAATGTGGAGACAAGTTATTGTAACCCATTTTGATCAGCAAACTCCTCTTGTTCATTAAAGGTGTAGGTGTGTATTTCCAAGCCCCAGCAGACTGTCACCAACCTCAGCTGAAGCGCTGGGAAGTTCAGTAATGAAATACTTCCACTAGGCTACCCTAACTCTTACCTCAAATCAAAACACATAGTTAAGACATAAACTAGAAAAATGGGCAGTGCATGAATTCCAAAGAGGAATGAGAGGGGGGTTTTTTGTGCATTCCTACAGTTAATATTTTTAAAGGGTTTTTTCTAAGACTTGTAGGATTTCCTTAGGAATAGAGCACCTGAAAGGCAAATTTTGTCCTTTACTATACATGTTCTAGACCAGCCATTATCAGTATACAGAATGGGAATGAAGGTTTAAATAAAAGTCTGTGATTGCTGGTCATGAGGAGTTAAATTTTCCATCTTTACCAAGCAGGCATTTCACGAGGCTGGTCTGCTGATTTATGTACAATTGCTTCCAAACTGACTTGGCAGTGGGAACAGAGGGTAAAGCAACTTTGAAGAGCTGAGGGTTTTATTCCATGCATCAGACTACAACTTGACAGCTCTTGAGAAGTATTCCTACCTTGAAAATACATTAAACTCTCATTAAGTCATTAATCTGCTATGAAACTTACAGAGCTTATCAGAATCTACAAAAAATTAACAATCCTTATTTATAAAATAAAAATTACCCATACACTAGGCAAGTCAAACAAAACACAACTGATGTGGCCACACTGCAGCCATGGGAGTGTCTGCACCATGAAAATGTGTAACCACAGCTGGACAAAGGCAGGTGTACTCCAAAAAGTATTACACATAACATATTATACTACCTGCATATTAATACCACCACATTGCTACTTTTAGAGCTAGTAGAAAGAAAATAGAAAGTAGAATAGAGATCTATTAAAAGACAGTGCATCTCCCATGTATGGGAACAAAGCTTTTATGCTATTTGTAGCACTGAGATGAAAACCATGTAGCTGCCCAAAGCAATTTCTGTCCCTCTAAAGTTATTTTCATTAAATGTCTACAAGTTCTGTTCCAGGAAGAGGCAACTAAAGATGAGGTTCTTATACTCAGCTGTATTTAAGTTGCACTGAGATCCTATTTGCCCATCGCCAAAGAGAACAAGAAATTCACTATCTGTATAAACACAGACAATGAGGATGCACCCACGCATGTCACAAAGTAAGGTGGAGCACCCTGTCTCCCCAGCACAAGGGCACAAAACCCAGACAGAGATCTCTTGTCAGCTGTGGTGTGTCCAGGCCACCCATCCAGTCCCCAGGGAGTGAGTGCTATTCCCCTGCTCCGTGCTGCAAAGGAGGGAGCTGCTGCAGCAGCTGGGAGCCCTGCAGGGAAGCCTCACTGGGATGTGCTTCCAAGGGGTGTGCCCGGCCCCAGATCACTGCTCTGCAGCCCACAGGCTTCTGCTGCTCGGGCCAAGTGCCACCCTGACACCCTCTGCAGCTCAGCACCAAACACCTTTTCTGTTCTCCAACGGTTTACTTGCATTTCTGTACAAATGCTGGTTTCTTTTGGCTCCGAGGACAGACTCACCTGCAGGGTTTCATTTTTCTGTTCGACACCGTGCTGTTGATTTTCCCTTTCTGCACAAAAAGAACTTGCTCCAGTGCCTCTTTCACAACTCCTTCTTTATAGTAAATTAAAGCCTTAATAATTGTATTTTGATTGTAGAATTGATTAATTTTGACTTTGTTTAATTTGTGGCCTTTGCTGAGATTTTTGGGGCTGAGAATTAGAGAGCACACTGTAGCACTGTACTTTGGACAGAGGGGGTTTGCCAATTTATTTCTTGCCTCATTTGTCACAAAACCTATGAAACTGCAGTCCAAAGCCAGCTTCATATTTTTAAAGGCAAGGCAAAAATGTATTTGTTTTTCTTCTAAATTAACATCTCCTGCCTAAATTAATGTAGTTTTTCAAACTCAAAACCAGAGCCCTCACTAACAATGAGACTCTAGTAAGCAAGATATACCCAAAGATCAGCTCAGCAAAACAGAACAGATCACTTCTCTCCAACTGCAGCACTGAAGTGGCAAGAAAAGCATACTCAGCTTTAGGTACAGACATAGAAAACAAAAATTGAGGATGCAGAAAGGATCTGGATGAGAACATGCTAGAAGAAAAGAAATACATGAAGAACTACACATCTGACATGCACAACATTTCCCGTGAAACATTTGTGTCTCAAACTGTTAAGATATCAAAAAAATCTACAAACCCACTATCTACAGGTTTTAATTCCTGACAGCACTGAAGCTCTGTGGCCATGGGTGAACAAGTCACTTAATGTTTTGCTTTTCCGTTTACTCCTTTGAGGAACAAAATGGCATTTCTTTGTTTTTATTAAAAAAAGATGACTTGGAAATCATAAAATCCTTCAGTGAAAAGAACTAAAATGAAAAAATTATTATTTATATTTGCCTTATTAATATTTTTGATGAAAGTGTGGCTAGGTGAGATAAACACTTTTTCCAAATATAAGAAGATATCCCTGGCATTCTTTATAACCCAGCGAGTCCCAACCCTTTCAGATTTCCTGCCTAATGAGGGCATGAAAAGCAGCAGAAGTTTTGCAGCTACCTTGAACCAATGAACTGAATTATTTTTATTCCTTCCAATAAAAGAAGAAGTTTCCTTTACATGGAGAATACTCAACATGAATTACCTACAAAAGCAGTTTCTCTTCAGAAATTGAATCTGCAAGCCGAAGATAGCACTGACAGACAGAATTGAGCCCACATCACATGAGCGACAAGCTCAGGCACATAATAAATTTTTACAGGACACATTTTTCATTCTTATGGCCATTCAGTAAGGAAAGCATATGACTTGTGCTGAAGAATCACAAAAACTGCAAGATAGCAGAGTCCCCATCCTCAACTTCACATGAAGTACCCCCAAAGCACGTTCAGCTGTATTTAAGCTTTTTGTGATACGCTGATGTAAAAACTTTCCTAGAAGCCCTCTTCACTTTACTGAGATCAGTTTGAATTCTCATCTTGTTGCCCAAATCACCTGAACACCCACCATGGCGTTTTGGCAAGACACACCCTTTGCCTTTGGCTTGTCAGCCACTTCATTATGGACAATTTGAGCAGCACACGTCTCTAAGGACATCCTGTAACAGAGGTTTCCATTTCAACAGTAAACTACCGTTTATTCTTTTCCAGCTACCTACTTATTCACTTTCCTAGTGGTTTAATAAGGAACACAATCCCTGCTTCTTGATGAGACAGTTCTGAGAGACGATGACACAAATCCTCCTGAGATCAAAACTGCTATATTACCATAACTATGACTTGGCATATGGAGACACCTGGTTAATTTGTCATTATGTAGTCTCAACAAGTTAATTTCTCTGCTATTCAACACTTGACCGTTTTCTAAACATTTACAGATATCTTTGACCATTTACTCCAATCCCTTTCTGATGAAATCCTTTGCTGCTCAAAGCAACTTGCAGTTGCCATCTTTCCACAACAGCCTCAGTGACCTAAAATCTTTATTCATGAAATTCAACTAAATGATCCCTCTAGCTGATTGTGCAGCAAATACAAACTATATAATTTAGTTTAACCTCATATGCAAAGCTTGATTCCTAGATTACATAGTGGAAATAAACTAGCGTGATCCTGTAGTTTTCAACTCGGTATGAATTTTAAAGCTGTAGAATGCCAGCAGAGTGAAAAAGAGCTGTAGGTCTAGAGAAAGCTATATCCATATCTACTTAGTGTTTGAGGGAGGATTGAGAAAAGGGGTTTAGGCAACACCAACTATAACATTGTGTCAAATGATTTTCAGAATTCCCTACCTTCCTATATGCACTAGCTCCTAGTACAGGAAGATAGTTCTCTTCATCCTGCAATCTGCAGAAAACTATTATAAAACTACTGAACTGGGGAGAACTGACTGAATAGCAGTGAACAGTATCATACCTCAAAGAAAGACACTTGCACAATGCTTAGTGTAATCTTTTAGGATTTCTAAATGAACACTTCTGGTCAATTTTCATGTTTTTGACTGCAGTTACGGAGAATCCCTTTCACTGCATGCCAGGCATCACCAGACAAACACAAACCAACAATTCTCCAGTCTTATCGCTATGGAGCTTCCTCAGAAATTCCACAGACCTGCAGATGATGCTTATTTTGCCTAAAAGAAATCAAAAGTATTGTTTAGGAAGGGAAGAAAACAAAACAGGCATCATGGATATTCCCATACAGTATAAAGACAAAGACTGCATGTACTGCCAACAACTTGACTCAGTTCTCCAATTTTTCCTACTCAATTCCCACTTGCTGTCCTCCAGGATTGCAGGGAAGCAATTACTTGCTTCAGAGGTTATTTCTGTAATTAAAGCAAATTGACCTCACTTTTTTTTTTTTTTTTTGAAAAGGAATTGCTGTTCCACTCCAGAAAACAGACTGGAGTTAGAGCTTGCCTTACCTACACCCCGCAAAGCTCCACTGTTATTTTAAACCCAATAAAAAGTGACTTGCACATGCACAGTGACCATGTGAGCACATCCACCCTTTGAGAGTTCCCTCCTTGTATTCTGAACTATGTTGATGATGTCCGGATGGGATTTACAATTGCTCAAAGCTACTATTGTTCACACTACATTAAATCTACAATATATGCAATGAGATACCATAATATTTTCACTTGGAACTTCTATTAACCCGCAACTTGACTGTATTTAATGAAATATGTAGTGCTCACAGAGTTGATTTATATGCATTACTATTTACAGTTCGTGTTTATAAGAGAGGAAAAAGTACCCTAAGGAGCTCATGGTTCTTTTGACTTTAACAGAAAAGTAAGAAGTGCCTGATTTGGTTTAGCTCAGTAACACCCCTGGAAGCCCCAGAATCTTATAGCTGGATTAGGGATGGCGACAGGAATCACTGATGCAGCTGAAATAGCCAGCAGAGGAAATCTAGTTTTGCTATGAACTCTGAGCCAAAACACCCCTGCATATTTTAAAACAAAAATCACAGTCATATTTATACTTCTTGTGTATAGGATTATACACAAACAATGTCTTTGTATGCAGAAGACTTGGAAAATGTACTTTTGTCAAGTGTTGTTCTAGAACTGAGTGACATGCAGGATTCGTATTTCCAAGGGAAAATGACACAGATTCCCTTGAACAGATAAACTTTTACTTCTGACAGAACTTTGGAATGTATTTAATGATACAAAATAAAGGCATACAGAATTCGTCAGCAGAAGGCAGTATATTGGTGCCCTTAGAGCCATCTTAGAAACAATCTGTTCTATATATAAAACCATCACTCTCCCTATTCCTCTACCAATTTAACATTCAGTTGTTGGGAAAAAAACCCAAAATAATTCTTTCTCTTAGACAACATGATCTGCATACATATTGTGATAAAACCGAACTTTTACCCTAGCAGTGTCCCCTGGTCAGTCAAGAGCATAAACTTTTCTTGTGCTGTGCACCTGTTTCCCCAAGACAGTTTGCAACAATGACTAGCAAAACTGAGAGAAGACAAAAAGGGTATTCATTCTCTAGAGTCAGGATTGAGTAAGCCTAAAAAAATCATACATTTTAGCACTCTATGTACATATATGCCAAGATCACTATTGATGAGATCTTTCAGAGCAATTTCTGTAAGAATGTTGCAATCTCTTAATAGAAAACGAAAGCATGACAAAACCTCTACATTTTTAACACTGAGGCTATATACTAAATTTTGCACATTCTCACTTGAAGAGGTTTAATTTTCTTTCACCATCTAGAAAACGATGTTAGTGAAGGGATCACTTACACTAAACCCAGTCCCCGGAAAAACATTTCCAGAAAAATAATCTCCCATGGAAAGCCATGAGAACAAGAGGACAGTGGAGCTAAATTCTCCAGAAGTTAATGAGCAGACCTCTTTTTCCCAACTCCTCCCTACAACATCAACAGTCTTAGAAATTACTGAGTACAGCAAAATGCTTTACCACCACCTGGTGTAGTTTGCAGCAGTTGGTTTTGCTTCCAGGCCTGTCATGGCTCATTAAGATAGTACAGTGCTTTCTGTCTGCAAGATTGTTCTTGGGGACCGTAGAATTCAAGATAAAATGAGATACAGAGGTTTTATCACGAGACAAAACAGGACCATGACATATCGTGCCAAGGTTTTAGTGTCTGAAAAGCTACAGAAGGAAAAGATTTTCAAGGCAGGTGAAGAGTAACAACAAACCAGTTAGAAAAAGTAAATACAACTTCCTGATATTTAAAGAAACAGAGTAGACCACAACAATCTTCTGTGGAGCATTTGGTCTACACAGGCTTTGCTAAAGATTCATACCTTTGCTTTGCAGTTTTATCACTCTGTGAAACCTCAAGATTCAAGATTCCCTCACGTGAAACATTTGATTAACCAGTTTGGTAGTGCTGCCCGAAAATGGATGAAACCCTTCTGCTTGCTCTCATGATTCAGGCCAGCTAGTGTGAGCTGCACTGGAAACAGCGTGGCAGGCTGTCTCTAGTGCTGCCAGAACACTCGTGTCTCAGAGTGCTCTGAAGGCTCATGGACAATGCAGCAGGACAGAAAGGAGAACGGGAATCATTCCTTAACTGACAAGAGAGAAAAAAAAAAGTGCAAAAGAGATGATGTTTCCTCTGAAGTTTTCACCTGAATTAAAAAATTAGTAGCAAAAGACACCAATGAAGATCAGGTAATGAAGATCTTTGAGTGAACTTGAGCCTCAAAAGACACCCAATATATCTGCGTGCTGTATTTCAGCTTTCCTATTGGATTCTGTACCAATTACTTCGAGATTAACAAGTCCAAGGTCAGTCAACTTCAAATTATTTAAACATGAGGTCTGTATTGAAAAATGAGTTATTTTTCATATTTAAGACTAATTCAAATGAAGTAGTTAAAATCTATTGGGACAACAATTTAGAATTAAAACAAACATATACGATTAAATATTTTATGCTTGAAAGGGACAAAACAAAATTGAAAAGGACAAAACAATGGTAACAGGACACTAGCATATTCATTTTCACTGCGTGCCCTGAAAAAGACATTTTAAAAAGAAAATTCCAAAGCTGATAGAGGGAAAAAGGGACTGACACAGATGCACTTGCTCAGCTTGGCCCCAGACAGTGAATCCTACAGACACAGAGTGCCCCCTGTGGGACTTCAGCTTATTTAAGTGCACATGAAGCAGAGGAGAAGTTCAGGTACCACTGCTGCCATCACAGAGTGACCCCCAGACCCTGCAAGCCCAGGTCAGTGCTATGAAGAGCCCCTGGTGGGCCTAGGAAGCCACATCTTGCTGATGTGACAATGATGTGCTGCAGCAGCTTTGTGGCGCTGACAACAAACACAAAGGGATTGCAATCTCTTCATCTGCTCTGCAGGACTGCTGCTAATCCAGACACACAAACCCTAACTTTTTGAAGACCAGGAAATTCCTTAATTTCCAAGAAAACAGGTGCAGATGAGCCAACAAGTTATTGCTGGATGGACACTGATACTTTCTTTTATTAATATTTTTTTTTAGTTCAGTTCACCATGGGTGTACACAACCTGAAGTATTTTTGTTTGGTTAAAGTGTTTGCAGGGCTTGAAATCACTTCACACCTCATTTTGGATCAATTGGTTTTACTTTTCTGGCAAATAAACTGTGTCAATCAGTTTCTTTTGGATTACTTTCAACTTCAGTTTCATACTCATACCTCCAGACAATGTTGCTTTATTACTGGGAAGATCAACTTTTCAGAAGATAAACAACCTCAGCTTCCACTGACTTCATTTTCAGTTGTGAGTGCTAATGTGCAAGCCTTTGTATTTTTCTTATTTGAGAGCCAGAAAAATGAAGATGTGGACTTCTCCATCTACCAAATATTTTGAAGTCATATCAAGCAGGAAAACTGTAGCAGAGATAAGGGTGAACAGCCTTCCTGCCTAGATTAGCATCTCATTTTTATGAGGAGCCCTCCTGTAGCTCTCAGCAGGCCTAACAGCTCCGAGATGAAGAAAGGAAGGCATACAATAAACAGTCTCATTAAGCTACAGAGACCTGGCTCATTTCTCATCACCGCCTCCTCGCTGTATCAAAGAAACACTATCTGTGGGATGAATTCATGCCATTAGAAACTACTGTGATAAACACTCAAAGGACTACTCGTGTACAGTCGCACAAGGAATCAAAAGATTGTTTTCTGACAGCTTGGTTTTGAAACATCAGTTATTTTCTGTGATAACAATTAATTCATCTGCAATAGCCTTGATTATTTTTCAAGAAACACGAGGATAAATTATAGTAAATTATTCTGGGACAAGCAATAGTCCTTCTGTTGTGAGCCAGCAGGATGAAAGATTCGACTCTGAAGTGCCAACTACACTGTGTAAGTCTGCATAGCTTGAATTATAGGGCTAGCAGCAATTGCAATTAGCAGGAGAAGGCATAATTCAGGAAAGGGCTAGTGGATCGTTTTCCAGGTCTGAAAGAACAGCTTGAGAAATGTCCCAACTGGGACTTCTCAATCCTGAAGCACATGACTAGGAAGACCCTTCTGGTCCTTCTGACCATAACAAAAGGTCTGTCTAGTAAAAAAAACCCATACAGACACTGTGTCTGTTCCCCTTCCCTGTAAGTGCAGTGTCCGCTGCTACAGATTTGGCAATGGCATGAGCTCGGCCTCAGATTAGACTGTTTGTGCTTGGTTATTTTCACACACTGCCAAAATTTGCTGACAACACCAGGGGAAAAAAA
>VWZN01006155.1:400339-439902 GCA_013396955.1 Regulus satrapa | reverse complement strand
AAAAAAAAAAAGGAAAGTAAAACTGGCGATTTTCAACAGTTTATAACTCAGCTCAGCCTAAGCAGGTTTTTATGGGACAAAGAACAGAGATTTCTCTGTAGACAGCACTTTATTCCTGCCTAATTTAAAAGATTTGCTGTGAATGATGGAAACATTAGAACTTCTTAAAGAAAACATAACAAAACAAAAATCCTAGCAGTTCACTAGTATTTCTCTACAGTAGATCGGGTTTGGTGATATAAATAGAGACCATTATCTGCCTCTCCCATAATTATTCGCAATAAAGTTTTTTTAAAGAAAATGAAAATATTAGACTTAAAGGAAGAGGGCTTCAAAATACATAGTATTTCTTCAAGGAGTGAAATTTCTTGCTTGGAATAATTCACACTTGAGCTATTCTAGAGCCACACTATTCCCTAAGGAGCGTGAAATGATCTTCTCTGGGTTACAGAGTCAGTAGTAAACACAAGTTCTACTATAAGAAACAGTATTTTCAACATGTATTTTCACTAGCATTATATCTAACAACTTCCTATTAAAACCCAGAGGTAACTTCCTGAAGTACCCTGGTTGCTTTAACACTTTCTTCCACTCCATATCTAGAATCTCCTAAGGCAGCATTTGCTAAGCTGGTTTTCTTGTCTGCTCCCCAGCCCCATCAGCTGAACTGCAGGGCCTAGGTTGTTAAATCTATACCTCTATCAAATCTCAAATTAAATCAGTGCTGGTTTTGAGCACCTCAGACTTTTTCCACTGAAGCATGCCCTAAAACTTAGGAAACAATACTGCCTCACTGTCCCTTTGAACACTATCTGTACAACAGCTATTTTTCTCCATTAGAACAAAAGCAGCTAATTGCTTTTAAAAACTGACCACTCATCTAATTTGTGTTATTCTTCAGTTGAAATAGTAGTGAACACTTTAACAACATGAGAAACTTTTTGCTAAACTAGAAAACAAACAAGTGCTCTTCATAAAAGACATAGGCTGGGAAAAGCAGGGCAACAAAGAATAAACTGGAGTTTCTGTATATAAAATAAGACATTTAATTGACTGGGAGTCCTCAGTGGAGCACTTGTTTGCAACAAAGCCTCATGGTGAGGGCGAGTTTTTGAAGTTTGGATGCCTTTGGCAGCTTTCTAGAACTTTAAGACAGACCAGCTATGACTAAAACACGCTCAGCTAGTTAACTATACAAACGTAATGCTTTTTCCATCTTTCTCCCCATGTGCTGACAGCATTACCATTCTCTCCAGTGTTCTTCTTCCTTCTGAGGTACAATGGATCTACCAGTTCATGCAGTCCCTGATACCACATTTCAGTATAAAAAACTTTCCAACAATAACTTACACAGCTAAGAGAGGTCATCATTTAGAAGTGAGTAGTTATATTAAAGGATCTACACAATTCCAACTACATTTCAGGATATAAAGTACACTGCGTGTAGATTTTAATGAGAAGGTTTGGCCCAGCAGTTTGGCAGAGGAAAGTACTGTCAAGTGATTGGATATGGGATACATCTCCAGTTGCTTTGGATTCCCACATCACCTTAAGAGCTATTCTTCCCATCCCCCCATACAGCAACTCTCAAGGCAGTCAGATTTATAGCTCAATAAATTTTTTTATTAAAAATAAAAAGTGTGGCTTTTAAGTACTGCAGTCTTCCAACATCCTTATGCCAGGTCTAGTCAAACTGTTGTAGCTGAGTATGAAGCTGGGGAGGCTTGGCCCACTTTATACAGCATTTCTAAGTTAAAATTTCAAGATCTAAGCCACCTCTTTCCATTTCGTAACAGCTGTTTTTCTATCCCTTCATTAAAAAAAAAAAAAAGGAAAGGAAAGAGACCAGTGTAGAATAGTTAAATAAATAAATAATGGCTCACAAAACCACAGTGGAGGAACCACTGCTAGGCCTGCCAATAAAAATGTTCCTTCTCCTCAGGGCTGGCTAAACAACTGAAAGTGTTTCTAATGAACTGCTGGCAGCACTATCCATCATTGCACTAAATGGATTCATGTCTCCCTAAACTAAGGGTAACTATTTATCTGTAATGCACAGTCAGAAATTAGGAAGTATTTAAGCCTGAGAAGTCTAATCCCTCTCTTCTCTCCACCTCCTCAAAGCTTGCTTTTATCCAGGCTTCCTTGTGTGAGGATGATTAGAAAACTTCAAACTGCTGCAGTGTTAATGAATCATCTACCTGAGTTTGAAAAATACTTGAGCAGACCAGACATCTGCAGTCTGATTTTAACATTACAAACACCCAACATTATGTTTATCTTTTCCCTCTTTTTTTTATCAATTGCTACATTGCTTTGCACCTTACCTTGAAGTAGTTATAGGCTGCTCAAAGCAAGATGCCACATCATTAGAGACAAAAATTTGAGTCCCAATGTCCCAACAGCTGTTTAGGACCTTTAAAGATGCTATTGTGCAAGTAATAGAAACCTACTGCAAACAACCAAAAGGAAGAAATGTTTTTGAGCTCTAGAGGAAGTGTGAAAGTGATGTCAGTAATCCCTGGTCAGAAGTCACCTGTGAAGGCTCCACTGATTACAGACAGCTGCTATCTGCAGAGACATATCCATGCAGGGGCTGACTTCAGGACAACAAGGACCAGAAAGGAACGCAGAGGAGTCAATAAAACATGCCTACAAATAATAAAAGAAGACACTCACTTCATTTCCAGGACCTCCTCCAAATGTTTCCTTCTTTCAGCTCGTAGGTTGGTCAAATGGGTTTCCTTCTCAGCCAAAGACTGTTGCGTAGAGGACAACTTTGCTTTCATTGACTCCAGCTCCTGTTTGACCTTCTCCATAGCCATCATCAGCTCTTCTACCTAAAATATTTTTTACAGAAGACAGGAGGAGAGAAAAAAATTATGCGGTGGAACTTACTAAATGTCACAACTAAATTGAGGTTTCCAATTGAGGCATGGATGCTACTCAGCACTTCTGCAGGCTGGAGGCACCATCCAGTGCTGTGGACAGCGTGTCTACACTGGAGCACGGCAGCATTACAGCTTGGGAGTGAACTTACTTTGGTCACTGCAACGTCACCATTACAATACAAACCTTCATCTCCTCTGCATTTCTGTTTGGGAGGATGCACTGCAGGGGTAAGAGGATGGCCTGTGGAAGTTAACACTGGCCCACAAAAATGCAAGGTATTAAATGAAACACGTTGATGATACACCAAAAGGGTAAAAACCTTTCACTTTAAATGATGCCTAAAGAGAAACTACACGCGCACTTAAGGAACAAAGGTAATATTTCTGAAACAGAAAATGTGAGGCTAGCTCCCTCAAAATACCATTTTGAGCAGTGCTTTTAGGCCATGTGTTTGGATTGAGCAACACGAGGCATTCAAAGAGCTGCTGATGGCAGAGAAGTACAGCAGGACAATTCTCCTCAGCAAACTGGAGAGATTCAGAATCAACGTGATTATAAATTCTACCATATATTTTACACAAAAGTAATTTTAATTTGCACTCGGAACAGGTTCTGTCTGAGGTAAAATTGATCGCTAATTAATATGCAAAATATCACAATACATGCCTAAATCTAGCTAGATATTCAAAAACCTCTGGATGTGCTTTGGTAGTTTTATAATAAAGCTCAATGGCACACATTACTTTCACAGATTTCTTCCATTTAGGTTTTCTCTTTCCATCACAACCAAGTGTTCATAAACAATTTTATAATGTGCTTTTAATGGGAGAAACACAGATGCTACTTCTGCAAAATCAAATATTTGTATAAATTTAGTATGCAAACACAGCACTACATTGCCTTTATATCCCTCCATAACGGCGAACTTGTGATCCATCCTGGAAGTGAATTATGGAATTGACAACAAGCTCAATTTCTACCTACATGTTTTTACAAGGAGAGTTGAGGATGTCATTTGCTACAGAGGTGCTGTAGGAGGGAAGTATGTAGCATGCTTTAATAAATCCTGTACTCCTAAAGGCAGAGCTAATGACTCAGGACAAACATGGATAATAAGACTGGTTTTCATCCGCAATCAGAGACACAGCAACAAACATTGCATTTAAGAATTAGGAGATTTATAAAAATCTAGCATAGACATTGCGCAGTGTTTAACGCAGAAAGCTCTTCTACTTCCATTCAAATGCAGCTGCCAAATAGTGGTATTCTTATGCTTAGCAAACAAAATAAAAAAAGTAAAATATGCAATTATCATAAGCTATTCAAAATGTACAGCCAAGAATTCATCTAGTAATCAACAGACCAAAGGAGAACCTCAGTGACAAGTAGTCCAAACTGGCAAGCATGGATATAATAACCAAACTTTCCCTGTTTTATTAGTGTTTAGCGTGCAAAAAAGTTTAGAAAATCTGCCAATTTTTAAAACTAAGAAAAAACTCCATAAAATGAAATAGAGAAAATATATTGGGAAAGAATGCAAAGAAGGACTACAGAAATAATGAATAGCAAAAATACTGCTAGGGTGGGGACTGATTCTTAGTAAAATGCTGGGGTAACGAAGGTGCACTTGTGCATCAGCTCCTGGGATATCAGCTTCTGTTTTCTGTGGGTGGACAGAAATACCTACACAGACATTTTCCTTTAAACTGAAAAGAGCCACGCCAACTATAAACCCCTGGGCTTGAACAGAAAACCACCTCAAATCAACAAGCCCCCAGCCAACTGCAACAGTCAAAAGGGCTTGTGTCAATCTGTCAGCTGCCAAGATAAAACAAGCTCTGAAGCAACATCTTCTCCATAATCAGGTTTGAAATACTACTGACAGGCTTCCTCCCACTGCCAGCCATCAAGGTCTGTGATGCTAACACTGAAGGACTGGTTGGCCTGATGTAGATCTGCAGTGTGACAACTCTGAGCTGTTTGGAAGACCCGAGGAAACTGGAGCCTGATATCTGGGCTCTGAAGGAAAGCTGACAAGGGCTAACTAACTCTGTGAGAGTATCTCCTAGTAGTGCTTGCTGCAGGTACTTCATCTCTTTCTCATTGCTCTGTTTGATAACTCTTTTAATTCTTAGGTTATAGTTTGTATTTTTGCAGGCCAACAGAAATTTGATCTAATCATGTATTAGGAATGGCTGGAATGTGAGTAGCTTTTAAGCTGTGCCAGCAACTTGGTTTACAGGACTGTCATTAGCTTCCAAGCTCTCCAGCAAGGGCTGTTTGTCCCACAATTTACTAAAGACAAAGTTCACCAGAATAGTGATTACTGTATTCACAGTAAAGACTTAGATGTTCAGATTCATCAGGTTGTAGATAGCCCATACTTCAATTAAACTTCTACAAAACAAAACGTTTTATTTGGCAGCTTCTGAATCTCAGTGCAGACCTGTCCCAGTGAGCAGTCCTGTGAGTAATGATAGAGGAATATTCACTGGAAGCAAACTACTTATAATGCACTTGTAATTTAGCCTATACAAAAAACTTCACATCTACTCCTGAATTTTGTCCCCCGAGAGCAGCCAATTATATAAAAAAGAAAAAATATTTGCCAAAACCAGAGCTCTTGGCACGCTGAGACATTCTCAGAGACATGTTTTTCAACTGAAATAATTTTCCATTTAGCTATGGGTGAGCTTGTGCCCCGTCAGTTGTAGCTAGACAGCCTCCACCTGTTACAGAAGATGTAAAGAGTGAACTCTGGCTACTCCTTTTTCTTTGCTCAAATGACAATATATAAAGCAAGGTGACTGTCTTAAGGGTCAGCCACAATGCAGGTCTCTGCCCATAGCCTAGAAAGGACCTCATGTATTCTGAGCAGAGAACTTAAATGGAAACTTATTTGTTCATCACTTTTAGGCCTTAAGTGACCTGACTAGCTTATCCTAAAGGAAGAACATGAGGCTGAAGTAAGTTTCCATTAGAGGAGAGATTTCCTGAGAGACTGAACAAACTATGTGAAAGGCAAAGAATGTCAATTAGACCAGGATGGGATTCACAGCAGCAGAAAAAGGAAATGTCAAGATAGAGAAATACTTCGCATAGTATTACATCTCCTTCCTTAGGAAACATGAAAGCGAGGTGGAGAGAAACAACAATTCAACAGGAGAAGTTTATCTATCATGTCAATGACAGCCCTTAAAGAAATTGTTTAATAACAAAAAAAAACCACCCTTGAAGCTCTTTTCAGGAGCCGATCTACCATCTTAACCTCCCTGCTCCTACAGACTCTCACTTCAGGTTCCTGCAACTGCAAATCAAAACCCATGCTTTTGCACAGACACAGAAATACCACAGAAATTATCTCCAAATAGGCAGTGGTTCCAGTAAACTTTCTGGCCATTGGGTAATGTGAAGCCAGAGAGTTGCAAAGAGCTTGGTCCAGTTCCCCAAAAGCCAGTCAGAAGGGCAAAACTGAGAAAGGGACTGTATATACAAAGTATTAGGAAATCCTACCAACCTCTGTACTAGCTCTTGGAATGTTTTCTGGTGATCAGGATAGTTCCCTCACCTGTTTAATGAGAACTAATGCACTGCTAAGAATTCCTGAGACACAATCGATATTTCAGGCCAGAAGAATGCTTGTATCAACTCATGTGGTTGTTATTGTTACTGTCCTAAAAATCAGAGCCCAAAGGCTCCAACAGACAGATGGCTCCCTAATGGAACTTCAGCATCCCCAAACACTTTCAGTTGTTTACATTATGATGTAGTGGCAGCTACCTTTTTTCTCTTCCTGTTGTGAGCTCTCCTGAGTGATAAAGCATCACCTGAAAATAACTTTCCTACTGCACAGAAAATTGGAAAAGGCTTCTCCAGCCCTCTCAGGAACATAGTTCTGGAGATTAATTTCTGCTTGCACCTTTTCAGAGAAGGAGAGCAATGCTGGG
This sequence comes from Regulus satrapa, assembly GCA_013396955.1. Taxonomy (NCBI): domain Eukaryota; kingdom Metazoa; phylum Chordata; class Aves; order Passeriformes; family Regulidae; genus Regulus; species Regulus satrapa. The sequence continues at coordinate 433,063 of VWZN01006155.1, read as the reverse complement.
TCACCACTACAGTGGGGCTGTGCAACTCTGAAGAGGCAATGGCAGAGTCATCAGTATGGGGGGAAAAAAGACCACAGTGACCCTTGAAAAAACACTTGCAGGAGGAGAGGCTCTTTTCTGAAATGGTGACCCACCCAATCCATGTTTAAAGGCTATGTGCATACCAAGAATGAGAAAAAGGCTAAAGAATGCTCTGCACAGACACTGCAAAGGAAAATGTTCTAGTGTCAAGTGATAAGATATTAATCCATGATCAGGATAGTTCCCTCACCTGTTTTTGTGACTGGCATATGTGACTGGCATAAAGATAGTAAATCACTGTTACACTACATAAAAAATACTTTATGTTAGGTAAGGCTTTTTCTCACCTGTAGATTATCAATCTTTACAGCAGAGACTGTGTATCTTGTTTTGGTTTTCATTTTTTCATAGAATGGTTGGGGTTGGAAGGGACATTCGAGCACCACATAGGCTAACCCTCCTGCCATGCCCTTCACTAGATTAGGCCACTCAAAGCCCCGTCCAACCCAGCCCTGAACACTTCCAGTGATGGAACAACCACAACTTCTCAGGGCAATCTGTTTCAGTGCCTCACTGTGCTCGCTAAAAAGGCCTTCTTCCCCATGTCCATTCCAAACTTATTCTCTCCCAGTTTAAAACCAATGATCCTTGTCCTGTAACTAGAGACCTTGGGGAAGAGTCTCTCTCTCTTTCAAGTACCCTCTTTATACTTCAAGGTGACAATGAAATCTTTCCAGAGCCTTCTCCAGACTGAACAACTCAAATTCCAGGGTTTCCTCACAGGAGAGGCGTTCCAGCCCTCTGACCATCCTGGTCTCCTCTGGACCTGCCCCAGCAGGTCCATGTCCTTCCTGGGCTCAGCTGGATGCTCCAGGTGGGGTCTCTCCAGAGCTAAACAGAGGGGCAGAATCCCCTCCCTCGACCTCAGCAGTCTGTAATTAAAAGTCTCAAGGGCGTGACAGAGAAACCTGACTGTTACACCAAGATCCCTACTCCTAAGCTGGAGAGACAGTATTTTAGGTCAAATGTAGGAAACACAGTTTAATGTTTAATTACATACCTGGAATCAGAGTTGTTTTTATGCCTCTGATTGAAGGAAAGAAACTCTAGTTGTTTTAATATACATACAGACACAGCAGGCTATGGGATAGCTGTTTATATTCATTACTGTGTCTCAGAATACAAAATGCTGAACTTTTAGAGGACACAGATACAAATACCAACCAAATAAGTAATTTTCCTTTATCTGTGTATAAATCAATCACTACAGATCTTTTCAAAACCACCTCAGCAAGCTAACAAGTATATTTAAAATGATTTATTATTGAAACATAGATCTGGTTTGTATAAACAAGAAATTAACATTGCAAGACAAAATGAATTAAGAATCTGTATTTTTGCCCAAAAATAATTAGGTTACCAAAACCTTCTGCAGTTAAAAGTCAGCAGAAAGAATATGAGAAGGACTGAAAAAATAATTAACATTTCTCAAAGTGTCACTCTCAGATGACAGTCTCCTATTTATCTACAGCTCTTGAGTTTTTAAAGTACTTTTTATCTCACAATGTACACTGCTGAAATGATAAAGAGACTTCAAATTTCTGCATTATCTTTTACTCAGTTGAACTGATTAGGCTGCAGAGAAGGAAAAGAAATAGACATTAAAAAAAAAAGAAAGAAAGGCAAAGACAAGAGATCTGGCTCCATGTAAACTTGTTTGGATCCCAGAAAAAAATTTCTAGAACAGATGTTAAGACATGGAAAAAGCACAGGCCAGACTTGGGACTTAGGCATGTAATTTAATTGCCTCCAGTAACACATTACCAGGAGAAAGCACTGAGTCTGACATAACTTGGATTGCCAGCAGGACCAGATGGTTTGCTTAAATCACAAGCTAATAAACCTTTACACAAAATAAGAGGGAAATGAATTATGGCTTCATCATAGCCCCATTTTCGTTAAAGCAGTAGGGTGGCTTTAAGGTACTCTTAAAGACTATATCCAAGACACTTAAACAAATTCTTGGCTATTCTTAATTAAGGGAACAAACTTCAAATTCTTATAGATATTGGGAAAGCTGTTTGGCATCAATTTTTTTACAGCTAAAAATATTAGAGAAAAAGGAGAGAAATCAGTAAACAATAAGAAGAAAAATCTTTCTGTCCCTCAGTAAAATTATACTGTCATGTCTGATTTGTAAGGTAAGGACAGCCCTCAACCACAAAAGCTCTGCCCCACTGACAGCAGAGGGGTGTCAAGCAGGATGGCTCATTGCTACCACATCAGCTGGAGCTCTGGCTTGAATTCAATTCAATACAGGATGCAGTAATGATGATGTTTCTATACATCACTTTTACCTGCATCTCAAAGGGGATGCCAGACTTTGCCAAAGCCAGCTGTGTACAGCATGAGAGGACTGTGGCAGACTGCACATGGAGAAGAGTTCTGTTTGCAGTCAAGAGGGGAGTTTGTGTTGAAGCTGTGAAATTGGCTGGTGGATTACCAGAGAAAAGGCAGGGTCTTTTGATCATCTGTAATACACAGCAATAATTTTAGGGATGAACTTTGTCTTTCTTTACATTACTGTGTGGCTTTCTTAGGTCTTTGTGCCTTCGTTTTTTAGGTTGTTTGGATTTTGTACGTTCAGCATCCCTGATAAAACAGAGTGTCTTGGTGGCTTAACGGAACTGGTGCCACTGTTCTTGTCTTACCTTATTAAATGGGAAAAAGGAGAGGAGCAAGATAAAGAGAACAAAAGCCTATGGTCTGAAAACCTGCAGGATACTGCAGATGAATGCAATTTTTCTTATCACTGTGAAACTGAGATATTTAGACAGCTGATGTCTCTTATTTCCATAAGCTGCTCTCCCAACAAAAACTTCATTATAAAAAGAGCATCTGATAATAAAAAGGAGCTAATGCTCTGTATTGCTCCTTGCTGTCTCCACTCTATGGCTCTAGGCAAGGAAGAGCACTAATGAGACTGACCAGACATCTAACATTATCATGTTCCTCCTGCAGAAGCTAAACAAGTATCAACAAAGAAGTCTCTGTCAAGGGGTTTCTAACTTGATGTATTCATCAAGTGCTTCCTTGCTCATACTCTGGGAGCACAGCGATTTTGTATGAAGAAAGAGGAATCAGGATTCACAGATGTTTGGAAAAGAGAAAACTCCTAAGCTTTCAGGACTCAGTAAGTCACAGCTGTGTCCTGTTAGGATGTTTGGAGGTAGCTTTGACAGTTGTGTCTCCTACATGTGGGCTATAACCTACACAAATAAGCAACAGCCTACTGCTGGGACAACAGATCTTGAAAAGGAAACATTAATTGCCTCCACTTAACACAAAATATTTGAGTCAGGCCTTGAAAAAAAATAAGAGAAAACCGAATTCTGATTTCTACTGAGGAAACTTGTTTTAGTCGCTGGTATCTGAAGACTGTAACAAGTTACAATTCTATTTCCACATTTTCCTCAAGTAAAACCATTATCCAATGGGGTTTTCCATTCTCATTGTGTTTTTTAATCCACACAACCATACCAAAAGAAGCTGTCCTGTTTTACTTTACATGGATCTATAGTCTCAGGAAACCATCTTGTGCTTATCTTCCGTGGCTAGCAATTCCCATCCCTTGGGGATACAGCGCCAGTCACTGGAAACAACAATCCATCTTGAAAAAACTGGATTTGGATCACCTTTTAAAAATCTCTACAGAGGCAGAGACACTAAAATGCAGCACATGAAGCACATCCTTTGCAGTGCTGCACAAGCTCATCTGGCACAATTTACCACATCCAAACAAAATTCTCAACATCTACGGCTAATTCATGATACTGCAGCCACAGCTCTAAACATGAACACCTTCAAAATACATTGTCCTTTCTTAGGTTACATCTACTGCTGCTGAGGTAGAAGTGAGACTAATTGCCCAAGGATTTCAGCAGTTTTTATACCAGCTTTCTGCAGACCATGCTGATTTCCATTTTGCAGCACTTTAGACAGTTTCAGGTTAACTAGGATATGTCACTATGGCAGGCGGTGTAGGCCTGATAAAAAACATTCCAAGTAAGTATTTAATGCTGTGCTACACAGCACAGCAAAGACTGTCAATTTATATAGCACAGACTGATTTTCCAAAGAGAAAAATTCTGGGATGATGTATTAACTCACTACAAGCAGTGAAAACCGTTATGCTGATTCCATATACAACTTTAACTTTTCCCAAAAGACATTAAGGATCATGAACATAAATAAATGAAAGCACATGCACTGCCATGTGAAGGTTGAACATGTGGCAAACTGAAGAAGCACAGTTTCATTGGCAAGCTCAGCAAAGTTTCCACCTCTACAAATTTGTGGAAGCAGATCTTTAGCATTGTAGTTAACAGAAAGCAAATAGCAGCACTCAGCTACAATAAATAAAAAGAACTTCCACTATAGAGAGCCAACTGAACTCAGGGTGAAATTGAGAGAAGGGTTTGAAGGAATCCAATGGTCAGCAGCAGTACAGGAAAGTCTGGAAACTTGTGTGTGAGTAGAAAGTATTTCAAATGAAGAAGGCATCCTCAATGTAATGAACCTCAAGCTGGTTACTCTTCTGTGTTTTTCTATATAGGAGAATGCTATGGAAAGGAAAACAGTTTCTTTTCTTGCAGTTCATGGATTTGGGGGAAAGATCAATTATGTCAGAAAAAGAACACAGTTTTTTCAATGTATGAATCTAATGTTCAAGTCTAATGGGCTTTTCTGATGCTTTAATCTACATATTATTGTATCACACTTGCATTTAAGATCACAGAGAATGCAACTGGAAAAGAAATTTATAATGAAAAAAAAAGCACAGGACTAGCTTAAACAAATATTAACAAAAGTATTTTCATGGGTCCTCACAATTACAAGCAAGCATTAATGTAACCAAGTCTGCAAGAATTTGATTTTCTCTTGAGCTACAAAAAATAAAATGCTGTCTAGAGGTAGGTGCTTAAGAAAATAATATAACAAGCAGAGAGATGCCAAGACAGAGCTTTGTCTGGAATACTTGACTTAGTAAAAGCCATAATGCGAAATCAGTATTTACCTATTAAACAAGAAAAAGGGATAAAAATACAGACTAAATGATAGTAAAATCAGCACTTGCACCAAATTTATATACAATAGTTTCCATCAGTATTTCTCATCTCATTAAATGAAAAGGTGATTTATATGGAGAAATGCTCAATGTATATTTTGCAAAGAGGTTAATTATGCTTTCAGTGTCCCCAATTCTCCTGAAAGTCATCAAATTTAGACTACTTTGCAACCTTAAATGAGAGCAACAAATCAAACAAAAATAAAATCATCATCCCTGCAAGAATTTAAAAGACAGGTAGATGTGGTGCTTAGGGACACAGTTTACTGGTGGGCTTGGCAGTGTCAGGTTGGAGTCTATGATCTTGGAGGTCTTTTCCAACCTAAACAGTTCCACAATTCTAGAAGATTTAGAAGGGGTTTTTTTTTTGTCTATAATGTTAGAAAAAGATCTCTGCCTCAAAGTCATTAGGCATGATTTTCTATTCATCATTTCTCTCTCTATTCATTCTGCCCATCTGGAGGCAAAAAAACTTTCCCAAGCCCCCAGCTCAGCACAGCTGAACACAACTAAGACAGAAAAAATTCCACTCTTCCACCTCTTAAAAGGTACATTACTGAATGCAGAGGGAATTACATAGCAAATTACCTCCCCTTTCAGGGAGCGAGATGCAGGACAAATCTGCATCTTTTTAAAGGAAAAGGTTATGTAATCCATTTAAATATCCAGGGTAAAGAAGTAACATTAGGGAGATGCAGTGCTCCTGAAAATTACTGCAAACACATTCACTGACAGGGACACAGTGCACAGTGAACTCCAGTTACCCAAAATGCTTTCTCTAACAAACCAGAACAATCAGACAGAAAAATAAAGTAAATCTCTCGGAAAACAAAGGTAAGATTATACTTTAGGCTGACACTGACTTAAAAAGCTCTTAACATTTTTTATCAGAAAAAAAACCCCCAATCATAATGTATATTTTTAGCATAGAATTTTACTTAATATGAGCTAAGTACTCAAATTACTTTGCACATGTAAATATACACACATAGTCAAAAGCCAAATGATTTTGGCAGACTTTTACAGAATAGAGCTTTTGAGAAGATATTCAAGAGAAGTTCAACCAAAGAAATGTAAATTCCCTAGAAAAACCTTAGGTAAAACCTCCAGCACCTTCACCCCCAAGCTATACCTTGGAGTACTGCCTTGATCTCCAATCTCTTAGTTTATCAAATTTCTCATTAGGATACAGAAGAAAGGACAAAAACACTCCCTAAAAGCAAACTGTCAGAATTCTGACATTCCTACAGTGCTCAGAAAACATCTACAGGTAAGTGGTTCCTGAGAAATTCCACTTTATATTTTCATATACAAGGGACCTGCAGGAAGTAACTTACTGTGTCAGAATTTGTGCTGTGAAACAATTCCAACTATTTCTTGAGACATGTGAGAAAATATTTAAGATCTATTTTAGTAACAGAATGCTCAGCAAAAAAAAAAAAAGTTTTAATTTCATTTGCATTTTTAAAAGATACTTGGTAGGACAGTATCCAATACATGATAAATCTGTTGTAAATGTAGTTTCTATTTTATTCTTACAATGAATTGTAGTCTAAATAGTATTTGCTAGAAAGTTAAAACCAGAACGGTGATCTGATGGAAGTGCAAATGACAGGTACCATTCAAAACCTGGTGAGAATTGGAGAATTTCTGTCGAGTGACTTACAGACAAGACAAAAGGCTCTTGGAGGCTCTACTCTACATTGAGATCCTTGCAGACCTTGTATTTATAGCAAGGAAATGGGAGAGAACCGTGAAGGAGGTTCTGGTTGAGTTATTAACCCATTTAATCTTTATTTCTCCTTACAAACAGATACCAATTTTAAATAGGCATACATGACAGAGAATTTCAGGAGTCTTGTTATCAACATATTTTGCACGTAATATGTACCTGCAATAATATTAAATTCTGCTGAAATAATTTATAGCGACAGTGTGAGAAAGTAATGAGAGTAAGAAAATACATTTAAACAATGCATTACTTTTACACTATTCAGTCTTTTATGTTTTCCTTAAAAAAGGAAAGCAGAAAAATCTGCCCTGTGTAGGACAAAAAGATAGAGTGTATGAACAGAGATACAGCTATTTATAGGCTGACATAATCAACCTCATTTAAAATATCCCACTGAGAACCCTAACTTCAAAAAAAGTTGATGGAAGGCGTCAAGATCAGACTGTCAACTTAAAAATTTCAGTCTGAGTAGCCACTTAAGGAAGGAAGGAATGACAAGGTAATGGCCATTATTTTATGTGTCTATTTGCCATTACATTTTAGTGTAAGGAGTTAAATGTTAGCTGATACTACACAGAGAGTGCATTTAAGCAGGAGTTGATATTCATGAGACAACAGAGCTGCACTACTATCAGCAGGAATGTCATTTAGATTTCTAAAATCTTTTGCTTTCCAGATTTGAAGGAAACAAAATAAGCTAGAGAAATGCATGTTATGGTCAGGCAATGCACCATCTCACTCAAAGAAACAGGAGCCCGTTGTAAAGGCTGCAATAAATTTCCAGTAAAAACTGTTTTAGTAATAACACTAAGCAACTCCTGCCTTCACTTCCCAGTCCTGTCCCCCCAGGTCAACGCTTCCTCAGATGTCCCTCAAGTTCTGCACAGGGATTATCCCTCCAAAAAATAAGACAGTTGTTACCATGAATTAGGTCAATCACTGCTCCATTTCACAAGACAGCCCCAGAACGACCTCGGCTGGGGAAACAGCAGGGATGTGCACTCAAGCATGGGGATGAAAGTGAGCAAGGTAAAGGAGAGCATGAACTATCTTAGCTCAGAAAACATTTGTGAAATATGCCCTCTAGTAAGGAAGGCTAAAAATGCCAGTAATCCTGCTGCTGTGCTCTGTGAGACAAGAACCTGCTGCTGATTATTGATTGACAGTGACTCACAGAACTTGAACTTTTGTTTCATTTTATTTCAAAAAAAGGGTCCCACTCGTTCATGAAGATCAAAGCATGTTTCCAGCATTGTCCTGGGAATGATGCTGATTAGGGCTCAATTCATACAAAGGAAAACCTCCTGCTTCCTGCTGTAAGGACTGGTAAAATGCACCAGGACAGTGAAAGGGTTTGTGAACAAGACAGGGCCTCTTGTCAAAGAAAACCTCCAAGTTCTTCTTAGGGAGCAAAACTACTACTCTATTTATGAGAAGGGAAAAACTTACATGTAATTCTTCTTTTTCCCCCCAATGAATATAATGATAGCTTTTCTAAAATAAACTCAGATTTGGTTAATGCAGAAACAGTGCCTGAATCTACATTTACCATCTCTAATTTAAAAAAAACCCTTTAGGACCGAAGTGTTTATCTGAGAAATCCTACTTTCAGCCTTATGGGAGTACTTACAAAGAAACCTGCATACATCTTCTAACCTTCCCCACAGAGAGCTGAAGCAGTGAGCCCCTCTCCAGCACCACATAACCCCACAGCTGTGAGGAATTCACAATGGCATTTACATAGAGGATTCAGCAGGTGCACCATCAAAACCAGGTGACTGTAATTATTAAGACAGGCTTGAAGAACTTTCAAGCCTTCCCATCTATGCAGGACTGTCTCATCTGCTTTCTGTATGGCAGGGTTTCTTCTACACAGATCAGCAGGATAATAAAACTGTGCTCAATTCAATGGGAGCGCTGCTCCCAGCAGGGAATGCCTGATTTTATTTTTGGGAAAGATGAAAGAAAGAACAGGTCTAAGATCCTGAAACAAACAGAAAGTTTTAGTCAGCAGGAGACATTTTGTATACACAGATTGTGCATTAACACAGTTAACCCACTGTCACAGTTGATACACACTGACAGGATATTTTCAAACACTGGATTAAAAAGAGCAAGATTTTAATCTATAACAGATACAAGAAAACCATGAAAACCAGGGCGGCTCCATGGACACTGTAATTCAAATCTGAAGCCTATGAAAATAGCACAACACCACACATCGTGAGATGATGGAGGGCAGGATTACACAACACGGGGCTACAAGAACACCACTAAATACGGGGGCAGAGGCACACACAAATGAGATGTCCTCATACCTTGAACCACCTAAAGCCAAAATGGTTGACCTCATGCACTGATTCATTAAAAAGCTTCAGACAGGCAGTGAAGTGGCAGAATGGTAGAAAATAAGATAAACAAGAGAGGAAAGAAAAAGCATGCAATTAAAAGCAAATTACAGCCAGTTTGAACAAAATCAACATTTTAAAAATTACACACATCACTCACACTCGGTCTAAGAATATTCATAATATATTTTATGGTTTGTGAAAGTCGATGGATTTGCCATTGATAGTGCATGGAACATGGAGTCTTGCATTTTAAAACTCTAATATTATCTGTGTTTCTCTTTCAAAATTCTACAAAGAACTTCCACATGACATAATAAAATAAAGAAGGTATTCTTTAAAAATAATTGAAGGAACATGCATTGAAAAAACATTTGAAGGGATCTCTCCTCTGCACCTTAGAAAACCAGCTATTTGCCACCACTCTAAATACACCTGACTATAATTAACTGACACCAGAACAAAACCCTGTTGTACAAAGCGGGGCACAGCAGGTCTCCCAGTGCTGACTAGAACAAGACTCTGCACATCCTTTTCTCTTGTGCTGATTTGTTGCTCATATTTGAAAAACCTTAATTGGTCAGAGGTGGCAGTTCAGTTCTGCTGCAGTAAGCCACTGCTGTCATAGATATCAGCTTTTTTTGTTCCAGGACTGCTTCTCTCATTCCATCCACTTCCTCCTCCTCACTTCTGTATGCACTGCTACATCCAAATTAATTTCTTTTTTATGCTGTTACCTACCACATTCCACCAATCTTTACCCATAAATTTTACTCACCTTGGCTCTCTTCTCAATCTCTCTCTTGACCCTGATGGGTTACTGATCATCCAACTGTGCATTTCCTTACCTTGTCTCATCTTTAAGATGTTACACTCAATGCCAACAATCTATTTTTTTATATTTGTATTTATAATATATTTCTATATTTTTAAATATTTTTGAGCACCAGCTTCTAGGTGCTCCAAGACTATAACAATGGTCACTTTGTCTTGTAACTGATTAATTAAAACATTATAATGTCCTAGGCAACAAACCACATACCAGTTTGATAACTTTTGTGCCTCATCATAGAACCCAATGCTTTGTCAGATGTGTTTTCCTTTCAAGGAGATCTAAACTTTGAAGTGGCATTCAGTACCCAATTAACATTTCTATTTCATGCAATTCTTTTAAAGGCTACAAGAAGTTTGGAAAGAAGGCATTCTTGAAAGTGATTTGCATCACACTGTCTAGGATCCTAAAGTACAGCAAGCAGAATTATCCTTAACACATCTATCAGCAAGCACCTGAGCTTGACTCTAGCTCACAGAGAAACAATTGCTATCTTCAGGAAAACTTGGATTTTTACTTCTTTTTCATTAAAGCCTGTGATACAAGAACACATGGTAAGTAAAACCTCTTAAAATGTTTTAAAGTGCACGAGGTCAGAAGTGTTGTTAAGTAAATAGCAAGGAGAAGAAAATTCCTCCATTGAAATGCAACTAAATTATCATCCTAAGGACCAGTGAAAAAACACCGAAGAGACTCACAAAAAATAAGAGTGTCAGTTTCAGCTACTGCTTCACAAGCTTTATCAAAATCTCATGGATTAATCCTTAATGATGATTACTTACCTAAGCTAGAATCAGGCATGTCCATGATTCTTCAGAGTTATTAGTGGTGCAAAATCAATTAATGCATGAAAGTTTCTACTTGTGGCTTCAGTACACAATTGTGTATATTCCGTGTGCATGCTTGGCTCAAGCCAAGGGAGTTGTCTTTTTAACCAGCTGTTTTGCAAGTGCAAGGAGATTGTGGTCCACAAACACAACCAGGCTAATAAAAACCATTGTCTTTCAAATACATTCAATGCACAAGACAGTAAATCTAACTATACCTTACACACAGGAAGGCAGCTTTGAAAGGCAAGACAGATCAGAAGAGTTACTACTTAAACCAATACTTCAAAAGCTCAGGATACCTTCTATTTTGTTTTTAATTTCAAGAAAATCTTACCTATAAAATACAACTTACTATGAAGGCTTTGCAGATTTTATGAGTTCTTTACCTAACAGTGGAACAAGGCATACAGGATCATCAAAGAGAGCCACTGTGTTTCACGCAGGAAGGCAGGGAAATTAGGACTTTACTGTCTGGTTACTTTCCTAGGAGGGCTACCAGTGACTTTACAAGATTGCAGACCTGTTTCTCAGCATTGATCCTGGCTGACTCCTCTTGTGCTAGCACCATTTCCCGCTCTGCAGTTATCTGAACACTTTCTCTGAGTGCCTCTTCCAATTCTTCAATCCGATCATCCTTTTTACGCAGATTGTCCTGGAAAATGACGGGAGATGAGGTGAAGACGACTTGTTTGGAAGTACAGCCTTTTAACCAACCGAGTTTTAAGCCAAACAAAATGTCTTTCTCCCTCCCAAGGCACAATTGCAGGCAAATCATCTTCACACAAAGGAAAGAATGATGAAGGGATGCGAGAGGAAGATCACAGTAAAGAGAAGGAGAAAGCCAGCAGAGCAGGACCTCAAAGCAAGAGTGCTTGCCTGGTGTGGCTATACCACAGTCCTGTCAGATTATGCAGCACAGAGAAGCAAGGATTGTTGTAAAAGAAGGATTAGTAAGCAGTTCTGAAGAAGCAGAGAAGCCAGAAGTGGCAGGAAGGTAGCAGGCATTGAGAACTGCCCATTTGCTCACACATTCAGCACGGGTGTGGGTAAGAAGGGAAACAGAGCACTGCACTTTGGAATTCGCCATTTCCAGGTTAAGAGGGAGAAAAGCAAACACTGACCCAAGAGTTTTCCACTGTTCTGGTTAAGACTTAAAGGAAGTTTTACACCCAAGATTCTCTAGAAAATATGAAGGATTCATCTGGGCTGTCTGAATCTCAGACATTCAAGTATCAAGACTCCTTAAAAACTTATTCTTTGATTAAGAGCATCTTCACAGCTGTGAGTTCAGATGTGCCTCATATGTTCAGACCACTAAAGAAAACTTACTGCTCCTCAGAAAATGTTTTATTGGTTTCTACAAGCAGCATAACTTTAAAAAATAATCTACAATGGCATTGTTATTTGTAATAACAATTTGTAATGGTAAAATAACAATGGTATTGTTGTTTGTAAAAGAGGCTCCCCTAATTTTAGTCGTGCAAGTAAAATAAATGTGCCTCTCCTGCTTCTGCAGAAGCAGCTCCACAGAAGGCTGCAAAGCAAGTTGTGCATACATTAATGCCCTGGACTGTGGCTACTTAACAAATGGGAGCAGCTTGACAGAAGATTTCTGCATTTCTTGTCTTGCAGACTGGTTTAGATCACAGGGTTCCGATGAGATATTAATGCATATTAAAGTTCATACATGGCTTTTTAGCCATCTCAGTCGTAGCTCAAGAATCCCAAATACCTTTATTTGTTGGCATTTTGCTCTTTGTCAGATGTACCCCTTTGGCTTCTGTCCTTTTGTATTTAGGATTGTAATTTTCCACTTACACTGAAAGAGCTTTGTACCATATAAAGAATAAGGAAAAAGAACACTGACTTGGAAAAAAATTGTCCTTGCAACCTTCAGAACGAAAAAATTAGTCACTGGACTTTACCAAATTAATCTGACTTATTCCTTGATTTCTGCTTTCTAGGACCATAACCCCAAAGAGAGTTGTATGAAAACCATTTCTGACAGTCTCAGAACTGCCCCTTTCAATGAGAGTGTTCAAGCAGAGATGCAAAGCTTTGTATCAGACCAGTGCAGGACATCTGGCACCACTGCCCTGGGAAAGAGCAAGGCTGGTGTTCAGCCACCAGCACAGGCAGCAGCAGTTGTTAGGCTTTGCAAGCAGAGCAGCTTTCTGCTGATGGTTACATTCCAAGGTGGATTCACAGGCCAAGTAATTGCTGTTTTCTAAAGAAACAAATGGAGAGATCTACACTTCAAAAACAGGAGTTGCTTAACATGTTTTCATATTTTCAGAATCTTTTAGGAACACTGATAACATCTTCCAAAACTACTTTATGGTTATGATAAGCATAAATGAAGTCTCATCAAAAAGATGAATAACAAGGTTACAAAAAGCTCTGCAAGGATTACTGACCAATTCAGATAAAGGAAATATTTATTTGCCTATCTGCATTACAGTGTAATTATGAGCTTTACTCCTTGATATATCATTCACGGACAGCCAAGTGAATGTGTAGTTGTCTGTGTCAATTAACAGAAGTGGGAATTGTACATTTGAACAGCAGCATTTAAAATGGAAACTCCTTTAGATTAAAAATGCAGAATAAAACATTCTAACACGTAGGTATATCCACTCTTCATTCCAGGCAAACGTTTCAAAGTGAATTCGACACTGTATTAAACACAACACTCTATAGTGCTCTATTCAGGCAGGTGAACCCTTGAGGGACAGGAGGAAGAACAACCGGTGATACCAAAAATACAGTGCATTTGAAAAATCTATATTCATATATACTTACTTTTCCTAAAATAATACATAAACTTTTACACATATGATAGAGGATTACAAGTTAAAAATCCAGGCTGACTTAGAATGAATTGCCTAGAAATGGTGAACTTTAATACCAATAACCCACCCAGTAAGGAGGGACTGAGGAGAAGTTTTTTTCCTTTTTGTCTCAGTCAAACCTAGCTAAAAGATGTGCAATTTTACTCATCCAATGGTGTCACGATGTGTGTAACCACCTGACAAATCCACACAAATGACTGGCAGGAGCAGCAGGCTGTTGCTTGATCAGGTAGCACCTCCATTAGTGCAGCACAGTCTCAAAACACTCAAAGAATTATTTTGTTTCTAGCTCATTGATTTGTGACTAACTGATTAGGATTTGAACGACTTTTTCTTAAAATATAAGCTGCTGTCTCATATTAGTAGATAAAACTGAAGTGAACCTTTTGACACACCTGCATGTTATTCCAACTGTTTGGCTCCGAACTCAAAAACATGACAGGCTCCCTCTGACTCCTGCTGCTTTCTTCCATTTAATCACATGAAGTATTCTACCTTTATTGTGGTAAGAATTAAACTCTGGGAAAAAAAATCTTTTATCAATTTTAACTACAGCTATAACGTTTTTCCTACAGCGACTGTTCCTTCGAAGCAGTCATACCTTTGAGCATCACACCAGTGCAAATCTTCCTGTATTTTGATAAAATATCAGAATGATAAACAGTCACAGCCTCTTTCTCAGAAATGCTGTACAGATGATTACTCAGAAAGAAAAAATTATTACTTACCTGTACAGAACTGCATTCTTCAAGGTGTATTACCTACCCAAATACCTCCGTGGCCCTCCTTCCCTTACCCTCCTGGGTCCCATGCACATGAGATTGCACAGCAAAGATGCAATTAGACTGGGATAGAGGAGACAGCTCTGCCTTTATGCTCACTGGTGGTAGCACACAGAAAATGAAAAACCCACTCCAAGCTGTGGGAATGCCAAGAGTTCAGGCACAATAAAAATTTCTGCTACCTATGCTGTGATCCAGTTGCTGATTCGCATGCAAAACTAATTCCATACATGCCTGTCTGAGAGCCTGAAAGGAAAAGGAGGTGTGCCTGAGGCACATTTCTGGGCTTTTCCTTTCCCTTCAGGAAGGAAGTGGTGGGATGGCCAAGTGATGCATGTCAAAATGATGTATCAATTTAACCTATCCTGCATGCATGTGATGTCTAATCTGCCATGAAGTTTTATGGAAGTGCAAGAAATGGGATACATGCTTTCACCAAGGCATTTAGGTTCAATTAAATCTGAGGCATCCTGGCAAACTCCATAACTGTTGTCTCGAACTACAGTCACAAACGTCTTTATGGCCTAATTTCACTCTTGGAATTAAGGTGGATTTTTCTAGTCAGCTCTTGGGAAAGATTAGCTAACAGTTTAAGAAGGAAATGAAATTATTTTTGTAATTGTTGAAAGTATTTCTAGGACTAGAGAATCACCTAGATAGGGAAGAAATTTTATCCCTGTAAATAATGCAACATCACATTTTACCTGTGCATTTTCATAGACCAGATGGGAAGAATGCAATGCTAGAAGTGTTTTGCACTAGAAATCAATTCTTTCTTAAACAGTGAAATCATTACATCATTACAAGCCCTTATTCCTGTGAACTATTGCTTTTGCTTACCGTGTATGTCCCCAAGAAGCCATGACCTAGATAAAGAACTTAATGATCTCAGTACATTCCAGAGGGAATAAAACTCTCCCAAGAAAGAAAACCTCTCCTTTGTGAACTGACCTTCCACTGGGCAAGAGGAACTTGGGAACTCAGGACTGTCAGCTGCCTCAAGTACTACTTAAAGCTTCCTCATGGATGCAATAATTTAATTCTTGAGACAACAAATTCTTCAACAGCATTTGGAGATAGTCCATCCACAAATGTTAAGACATTTTTTTCCCAGCTAGAAATAGGAGACCCTGTTTAACTAACTCTAAAGTGCATGCTAGTTAATTACTGTGACAAACTGAAATCTTCAAAGACCTTGCTAAATCTTGGATAAAGTTCCCTTGCTTCCTCTTTTTGGCCCTAACCAGAACCAAATATGATGAAGAAAAATTGATTCTGCTTACAGTCAGCCCATTACTGAAGACTTCTGGTTTGCAATCTCAGGAATCTACCAAAAGATGCCAAAAGACTCACAAAATAAGGAGGGCTTTTGCAGTTGAACTACTGAACCCAGAAGAAAAGATGCTATGCCAAAAACCTACTCTTAGAAGAGGACAATTGGTGAAAATAAACCAGTTAGTTAAATAATGTCTGCTTTTCTCTGAAAAAGATCTGTAAAAACCTGCCTGTGTTCCTAAGAAGGTCCTAAGGGAATACACAATGTGGTGCTACCAAAAGGAGGTATTACAGTTTCCTGATTTGATTTCAGGAGCAAACACTCATAGGGCCTTAAAACTCAGGTGAGCATGGCGGATCTCCCTCATTCAGCTCCACATGCTGATCAACTCCTTCAGCCTCTGAACACAAAATTGTCACTCATAAATGGGGAAATACCTCTCACACTGATGAGACAATACTTTGACTTTTGGGGTTTTTAAGAATATACATCAGGAAATGCTGAAGGCCAGAACGCCACGGTATAAAACCCAAATGGTAGTTATGACTGAATCTAGCTCAAAAGGAATGTGTAGGGTCCTTCTGCAACTCATCCAAAGCAACAGATGTCCACAAAAAAATCGTTTAATTCATTACCATTTCCTGAAGAAAGTGGCAATATTAAAAAAACCCCCAAACCTCAAAAAATGTATTTGCTTGAAAAGCGGAATGAAAGAAGAGTTTATAAACTCCTAAAGAAGGAAATACCTTTAGGGGAGTGTATAGCTTGGTACCAAGATGTAGCATAAACCCCAAATAAACACAGATCCAACACTCTAAAGACTCTAAAAATAAAGTAACAGAGAGGCAAACCACGATGTAAAACTGCTACTATAAATAGTGCTGGGCAGACAGCAGAGTTGCAATAACCACGGGTGCTAACTGGCTGCATACAGCTGTCTTGGTGCTCTCAATTGGTAAATTTACAAAACCAACGTTTTGGGGCTTATCTGTGATGGGGAAATCTCTGGCTGCTGGGCAGAAGCTGACCATCCAAATATTAGGTTTATATGAAGTCCCTGTTCCTCACAGAGCAAGATGAAGAGGGGTTTTTGTAAGCACAGCAACAGCAGATGTAATTATCAGGAGTTGCTGAATGAAAGGAGCAGTCTGAGAGCTACAAGGCACAAACTGCCAAGCAGGAGCTCCTTGATCAACATTTCCTCATCTGTGGAGATCAGACCTGAGATTCACGACGATTATGTCATTAGAACAACATATGTCAGCATCTGGAGGGTTGTATCTGCCAAATAAGACACATGGATTGGAATTCAAGCCTGACAAGTTACATAAATGAAGAAAAATAACTACAGGAGAAAGACTACAGGAAAAGACTGCAGTAGAAGAATTTAATTCCAGTAGGAGCTGAGAGAGAAGTGCAACCAAAGCTGGCCACAGCACTGCATATCCTGTACTGAAAACATGAGGAATGGCAGAAGGCGATGAGTACATTTTTCTGAGAATACCACAGTGGAAAAAGAGAATTTGTGTACATCCAGAGTTTGTGTGCACTTGTGGATCATCAGTTACAGAAAGAACAAAAATATAATTACAGGGAAAAGAAAAAAATGGGTAGATATTATTTCTAGACATGATAGGGTTAATATAACCAATAAAATTAGAATGGTGGAAAAAAATTGTATGGAAACCAACAGTTTATGAGAAATGGCCAGTGAAATTTTCTTTTAAGTACAAAGGCAGAAAATGGAGTGATGTTTCTACTACACCGTCCCTGGAGTAACAGTTTCAACTATGCTGTCCCTTGAAAATACTCAAGAGTGATGCAGGACTATGAATGATGTTGCCAAGAAAAATATGTGCTTTTCTGTACATGGGAAGGGCGCAAAAGAAAATATATTTACATGGGGAAAAAGCCCACCCAAACCCATGGAAGTTGGAAATGTATCCATTCTAATGATAGAGTGCAACAGACAATAACCAGATAGATACAAATTACTACCAATGGATCTAATTTAAATGAAAGGGAAGTGAAATGGGAGGGGAAAAAAAATCCTAGTGAAAACTTGATGAAAAGAAAGGCTTCATCTTCCACATTGTCTTTTTCTTAGATACACATAAAAGCCTAAATAAAACTCTTGCATATTGCTATTGTTGCCTGACAATTGCTAAATTGTATACTGAAATGTGTGTATAGCTGCAGCCATTCACACGTTTTCCTTCCAAGACATTTGACATCTTACCACCCAGGTGCATTACCGTCAAAAAGCATTTCCAGAACATGCAGCACTTTTGTCCTACATCAGGAGCAAAGCAGAACACAGAGCCTGTGATAACGGTAAGAAAGGACCCTAATCAATACCAGCTGAAAGAGGAGAGAAAGGAGAAGAAAAAGGACAGCCCAAGACACAATTCCACAGACCCAGAAAGGGAAGGCAGCAGAGGTTATTCCTGTGGGAAACTGGCAATGTCCTTTCCTGATAGCTGCCATGTCTTTGACACTTCTTTCCTGTTGTTGTGAGCTTGGTGCTCCCAGCACAGCAATCAGTTATGAATCTGGGGCTCCTACAGGCACTTTTCATTAGCAACAGCCCAGACAGACCCAAGCACCTTGCCAACACTAACAACCAGGTTTACCATTTAGCAGCTGCATGGGGTGCCAGCAATTTTAACATTTTGCTCTGGCTGTTGCAAATTACCACATTTGTAGTTCTTCAAACCTAGAGGGACAACGTTTCTATCAAACCACAGCAGGTCACTGCACGGACTATTGAAATGGGACCCAAAGCTGACAATACAGCTGTGAAAATGATCTGAAGTGAGTAACAGCAACAGATATCTCTAATTGTTATGGGGCTTTGTGGGGGTTTTTTTGTTTATTTGGTTTGTCCTTCTTTTTTGGGGGATGTGAAGTGTTTTTTGGAGAGGCTAATTGGAGAAATGCTACTGCAATAAGATTTGTTCTTCTCTCGTAAATCAATACGATGACTCAAGGCTCCTAAATTGATACGGGATTACAGAAAAAACCCAGCAGCAGTTCTAACTAACTGCACTATTAACACGAAGCTCAAACCCATGTTACTCCCTTGATACAGCCTTATTTGCCTGAACTCTCTTTGTAAATGTCAGTCCTGTCATCATCATTGTACTAATATATCACAAGTCACAAGACCTTTCTTTGCTCATTTTCAATCCTTCAGCAGACAAGACCATCAGAGCACCATGCATGGACAGCTATAAAAGAACACTTCTCTTGTTTTCCCTCTTTTTCATAGATGAATATAGGACAAAAATTGCTCCCGATGAAAACACCACTGAGGAAATGCTTACCCAGCAGTTGATCCCACTGAATCTCTTCCACTCACTCAATTTTAAAGGGAATTCCTGCAAGCATCTCTGGGTTTTGATTTTAGCTTCTGATGGTTCTTTCTTGATCAAAGCAGAGGAGCTTTTTATATCTGTGCTATGAACTGCTTCCTTTAAAGCAGCCATTTATCAAGATCCTACTGCTAACCACCTAACACTTTAAGCTTAAAAAAATCCCGTTTTAAATTTCACTCCGTGAAGACATTCTCCTCCCCATCTTCAAAGTAGCGATCAGTAAAACAATTTCCCATCAGAAATAAATTATCACTTTTTTTAACGCCTTCCAGGAACACCCCAATAATCCCCCTGAAGGTCAGATGCACCAAATGAAGGTAATTTCAAGGAGAAGATCTGCCTTGGTACAACACAGTTTTAGCTAAAAACCAGAAACAGACATTAGGGAAATGCTTGGGTTAAAATATTAAAAGCTGCTCTCAGTATCTTTACTAGTCAATGTCCTATCTGCTGTTCCACTGTATTCAGAGAATAAGGGTAATCTGAAGACGATAAGAATAGAATATGGTACAGCAAATGTAAAAATTAGACAACTAAATAGTAACGTAATCAGAAAATAGTGAGCTTAAAAATACTCAAACAAGGAGTTTGAAAAGGAAAGCTTCTCCTTTTTATTTCTGCAGCATCACACTGACAGTAACTTTAAACAGGCAACATAGTGTATAACATTCATAAAAATGACTACTAAAATTAACTGGCTTAAAACCCAAAAGAATAAGAAAATGGAAACACTTCACATTCTGAGAGATTCTCACTTCTTTGTATGAAATTTTTAATTGTTTCTATAAAAGCCTGAGTCACTTCAGAGGAACAGGAATACAGGAATTGTTTTCCTTTAGCCCCAAATATTCCAAAATGATCCTCTACTATTCTCAGTTTGCAGAGCAGGAAGAAGTAAACCCTGGCTCTTGTCTTCACTCATTCTTCTCCCCGTTCAATATTTCACTGTATTTAGTATCTGTCTGAAGAAGAGCCTGTTGTTCTGTTTGCTCTTTTCTTCCTTCCCTTACCTCTCCCATGTTTCCAGTTCCTTTTCTGTGGTGGATGGTTGGCATTATTCCCAGGGGGAATGCACTGCTCGTGCACACAGTGGCACTGCAGCATTCTCTGGTTTGACACTTCTCAAATGCCTTCTTAACAGTCCTCCTTACCAATAACATTTTCATAAAACTCTTCTAATTCTGAGACTGCTCTCCTATGGTATTTCAGGCAATCAGAATCCATCACTGTGTGCATATCTTCAAGATTGTTTCTCCCATATATATATATATACACACAAATAAATATATACTTATTATACTGAATTTCACCTGCTCTTTTATCCCTGGGTTCCAGTTATGAGATACTTGTGGAGCTATATAGGTTATCTTTCACTTCAATTTCCTGAATAAATCAGTAAATATAATTTGGAATGGCACAAATTTAGTCTCATTTACAGAAAATATTACATCTGCCATTTTTTGGTGTGCTCTAGAAGGACATGGGTACCTCTTGTTGGGACACTGTGTTCCTTCAGCTTTTCTTTTCTTGCTTTTCGTGCCCTACTTTGGAGAATCATCTGTCCCCAAGGATATCAAAGTTTAGGAAGAATTCAAATGCAAGCAACAAAAGCAACACAACCTTCCAAAGTGAATTTGTTGATGAATTTTAACAGAATACAGACACCTTCTAGAATGTTAATATCATCCTCCTTTAATCCTCAGTAACAGACTAAGTGATACCAAGGTAGTTGTTTTTTCCCATTCTTGCATTGAGATCTGAGTGCACATCAAACCAAATTGTGGAGATTAAAGGACCAGTGCTGACTTTTAGTGTGTTACAAGCTTCTGTCAGTTCTGAACACAATTTGCAGCCTAAGCCTCAATTCCAGTTACTATTTGCACATCACAGTAAGAGCAGTTGTTCTGATACCTCCTAAAAATGTGTAAATTTTAGACAAAGGGAAAAATTGAATGGAAAAAGTATTATTTAAAGACAGAATAGACTGATTGCTATATAGAAAAAAGAAGCTTAAGGGTGACACCAATTTGGGCAGTTTAGCAAGCAAGATTAAAGAATAACACTGATTTAGAATGAAATTAATTAGGTTCAGTACTATTTCAAATTAATTAGAATAAATATTTTAAAGGAAATGCTTGAGTATTTGTTCCCATGGTATAGAACTAAAAGAAAAAATTAAAATCCACATGTATTATTTTTTAAAAATAAGTACTGAATCCTGTCTGAGGTCCCCATCATCACCCCATCTCCCTTTCTATTTCTATTGTGCAAAAAGAAGAATAAAACAGAATAGCAATTTTATTAAACAATGAGACTATGAAATAAACCATGGCAATTGGGCATTTTAATTCTTGGGAAGAGATGAGTTAGAAACCACTTTCAACACAGCAAGTAAAAAAAAACAAACCTTATGAGAGAGGCAGAAAAAAAATCAAGAAGAAGGACAAAATGCAAATTTATTACCATTTCTCAGGCTCATGAAATAAGACACCAAAATGAAAAGAGAGCTGTTCTTCCCCTTCAATGTGCTCCTATTGTTTTCCTTAAATCTGGCTCTCAGTGCTCTCTACTCTCAGGAGAGACCTCCTCTCAGGAACCACACCATGTTGTCAACAGATACATTAATCTCTCTGACAGGTTTTAGGAAAGCAGTTTGAACTCAGATACTAATCTTGGGGAAAAAAAGCCTATGCAAAAAACATCCCAGTGGTTAAGGCTGCTGGCACACGTTCAGCTGTGCAGTGCTCACTGTACTGAGTTTCTGGCATATCAGGAAGGGTACCAACCCTTCCCTTTGCCAAACAGGCAAGAGCACCAATAGCAGCTTTCATCTTCCACTGACACATCATGTTTCTGCAGAAGAGACTGGGTGAAAGTGTGTCTGGGGAATAATATTCCTGATGGATCACAGAAAAAGATTAGGATGCAGGGAGTCTTCTTTCCTCTATTAAAAACTCTCAGGCTCTATAATGGTTTTCTCTCACTACAAATCTCAATTTGCAGTTAAGGGAAATACTGGGATAACTGGGAGACTGCCTAATGCTAGTTGTAAATAGTGGCTTCCATGAATTTTTTCCAGCTGTCTGCTCAAAACCATAGAGCATTTTTACTTTACATAAGAAGACAAAGTGAAATGGTTCACCTTTTTTAAAGATGTGAAAGCAATGAATTAATCTAACCTGAACATACTGAATGCATGGTAAACTAAACCACAAAAAACTGATAGAGCAGATGGCTAAGTGTCTGTCCAGGGAAATGCTTCTCCATTTCAACTGCCAGGGCCCTTCAAACTTCCTTTCTGTAGATGTTATGGTAACAAGTATTCTGAATGGAGCACTCCCTCCTGGTCAGACACGAGAGAAGGTAATTCCATAACAACAGATTTAATGTCATAAACATTGATTATATAGAATGACAGATTGTCTCTATAAAAACTGCCACCTCAAATTAAGAACAAGGTCATGTATTTATTCTGATACTCTATTTTAGAGAGAGAAGAAAGCTGCACCTTCTCTCTGCAATTTATTTCTGAGACAAACTGTTTTCCATGTTCAAAAGTGTATTTTTTTTGTCGGTGCTCGAGCATGCAATATTTCACTCACAAGCAAAAATCAAATTAGTCAGACCTTGCAAATATTTGTCAGAAAAATGGCTTTAATAAAACTGGGGACACAACTGTCCCTGCAGTTTGCTTGAGTGGATCACAGCTCACATGGTAAGAATGCTAATGTACCAAAGCCTAACAAATCCAGGAAAACAAGAAATGAGAGAGGTGTATGTATAAACTTTTAAAATAATCACCATATAATTTGTATGCAGTTGTTTGGAGAGGTATCGGATTTCTGTAAGGAGAAGTTGGAAGCTGGTATTAGAAATAGATCCTGAGTTTTAATGTGTATGAAAGTTAGTCTTGATGAGCTTCCTTCAGGTAAGTGGAGAATTACTGAGTCCACCAGGGACACCTGTGCCAGCATAAGAGATAAAAAGAATTGATCTCTCTAGGAACAGGACCTCACCTGAGCAGATGCTGCAGGGCCTCTTGTTTGTCAAGATGCTTTTCTTACCTTGCTGAGTTTGCTTTCCAGCAATCTGTTAGTAAATCTTCATGCCCTTCCTTAAAATCCACATTGTATTTTATCATTTCAGTAGAGGAAAGGGGAGAAATCTTTTCATCAAGGCAGAAGATAATTTTTATGTGCATTTTATGTATATTTATCTTACTGTCTTGATGGGATGGAAATCCAATAGTACAACTTCTACATGAAAATATAATGTCACAATAATGCTATTTCGTATTATGCACTGATTTCTAATACTGTGCAGTATTCATCCACTGTTCAATGAACTTTTCAGTCCTGTTTCTGAGTTGCTGAATGATAAAAATTATTAAGGCACTAACTGTGAAAATGTCTAAGTCTTTCCTCAGTTAGAAAACATTACAAATGAAGAATAACTGAGTCTTGTCTATAATTACTGTATTATTTCACACATATATAATGAAGTGAGGCTATCTGTTTATCATTAATTATCTACACTGTAAAAGTAGATGTATCCATGAGTGCTTAATTATGATTTTTAATTCCCAAAAAAGGGCTTCAATTCAAATCAATTCCTCCTCGCCTACCCTCAAGAAACCTCCCCTCGCTCTAAGTGATGATATGTGTAGCTAAAAGGCCATCACTTTTGGAACTTCTCCCAGACATCCAGGAAAGATAAGAAAAAGCTCTCTTGACAGAAGGCTATGACATGATCAGAACAAGAGCAAGCCTTTCTCAAAGCATCAGCCAGGGTTAAATATGAGCCTACACTAACTGCAACACACTGTGCTGAAAATCCCAACCCTCCAAATACAGAATGAAAAGTCTGTGAACACTGTATTTTCTGTGATGTATTGTAAAAGCCGATGGAAATTAAAATTCCTACAGGAATATTACATCACTAATGAATCATGATGCGTATTGATGTCTTCACTGCATATGTATATCCTGTTTTGTAATGAAAAGCCAGCTGTCACAGAATCTCTGAGAGAAAGAGCTGGAGGGTAAGTTGATCCCAAAGCCACCTATTGGCTCCCACTGCCCAAATAAAATAGGAGGAAAAATTTGCATACAATTATTTCAGTTAGATTTTTACAAGGTATAACTGATCTTTGGAGCCTGTGTTTGTTCAGAAGTCCCACATAACAGTGAGAAGCAGACAGTGAAACACTGATTCACACTACCTCAGAACCACATTTAGATAAATTACTGAGAACACTTAACAATATTAAGTTCCATCTTCTTTGGTAACCGACAAGAAAAACTCATCCTTTCAAAAAAGCACTCAAAAATTTCTTCAAAAATGAATTGCAAAGTGAATGAAAAAGGAACTGAAAGCGTCCTTTCAGCGATTGATGCCATGAGCTCTGGAGGACGGAATGAGGATGACCTAGACCTGGATGAAGCCTTAAGTGAAATTACAGCCACTTGCGTAAGTGCTGACGGCACCCGGTCAGGCCCAAGGAACACTGACACCTCCAAGGCTGGGCAGCACAGGGAATTATCCCGAGACAGGGAGGCCAAACCCCTCCATGATGTAATTCATGTCTAAAAAGGACTGGGAGAGGAAGAGAGAGAAAAAGAACATTTTGATCTGAGTAATTCCCAAAGGTGCAGCTGAGCTCAGTGAGCAGAAAGATGTTTGATATGTCAGACTGTTCTCTGGAACAGCCCCTGCAGATGCAAGATGGCTTTAAAGAATAGATTTCTGCCAGGCTGAACTGGAGCAGCTGACTGTTTTCTGGGCTGTAACATGTTGAGCTGAACACTCCACTCATCTGGCAGGCAAGGCTGGAATCTGATATAGCAGTGGCCTATATGGAAGAGAAATTAGCCAGGAACTCCACACTTGAAAGTCGCTTATCCCAGGAAAACATCTAACCAATTTAGCTAGCATAACCAATTTGCTTCAAATCTGATGATGCCTAGAAAGTTTTTGAGAAGATCTTGGAATGGTTTACTTTAACCATTTCTTCAAAAATTTTGTGCTCACTGTCCAAGAGCACGTTCAGAGGTGAATTAGGAAAGCATAATCTTGCTTCAGTAATAGCCAAAGAGAACAGAATGTAATTTTCATTATGGCATAGTATTACTGTCAAGAGATGAGATGAAAAAACTTCTGATCCACCCCACCTTCAAGATCCAGTCATAGCATATCAAGAAAAGAATTCTTCAGTAATTTAAGCTCACATGTGCTGGGCTTCACTTGGGTTTTTTGTGTTGGCACTGCCTGTGTGCACATGCTGTGGTGCCTCACAACAAACACTTAACCACAACAGACGACTTCAGCTGGAAGGGACCTCCAGCAACCACCCAGCTCAACCTCCTGGCCAACCCAGGGCTGGCAAAAGTTAAAGCATGCTGTTGAGGGCATTGTCCAAAAGCCTCTAAAACACTTGGCGGCTTTGGGGCTTTGTGGCTGATATTTAATGAATGTAGAAGGTTCATTTGCTGAGAAGGTATTTGCTTATCTATCCATTTCATTAAAAACATCACTGAACATGAAGTTGCATATTTGTTTAGATTAAAAGTAGAGCTCTTTCCATTGGAAGAGTAGGTTCTTCCAGTATGATAAAAGAAATGCACTAAATCACAAAAAACTTACACTTGGCATCTATAATTCATGGACTAGGAATATACATTAAATTATCTAAACTAGGGTGTGGAAAAATAAAAAAAAACTATTAAATTTACTTAGCTTACAACTACAGTTGCTCATTAAAGCACTCAAACATTTCTTACACACCCATCTGGACACAGAGCTTGTCAGCAGCAATTAGAGACTGATGGATACCTGCTGCAACACAGACTCAATAGCACACAAACCCACAGCACAGATATTCTGAAAATTCTGGAAAAACTCCAAAAGATGCTAGAGTGATAGGACAAGAAAATATGCACACTTCCTTTCAGAAGCCAACTTGAAGTACCCATTCAAATTTAATGAAATTGCAGTAAATGTTACCTTTCTAGGTAATAATTTTTCACAATAGCCAAGCTTTAGTCACTTCAAGCAAAAAATTTTCTACTCCAACTGAACAATTTGTTTGTTTTTTTTATCCTGGGTATAGACCAGACACTCGTCAACCTCTCAGATCTCTGGAGAGTTGAGGTTTAAGAGAACCCAGGAGGAAAAGACAAATTTGGAAAGCCATTTATCCATCTCACTAGAACTGAGACATTATGGTTTTCATTCTTCCCCCACTCCCCAAAATACCAAATTTCCATCATCAGAGCTCTGTGAATAAACGAACATTTTGTTACTGGACTCAGGAAGAAAGAAACCACAGACCTGTTAGGGACAGAGAGGAGAGGAGGGCACTGTGTGCTTGGGAGCGTGTTTATTTGACTGGATTGCAGACGGTCAACCAAAGAACATGCAGATCGTATATTTTTAAGCATTTCATAATGTCTTATTATTAATTCCAGCCAAAACCACCAAGACCAAAATTATCTGAAATTGGTGCTTGTGTGTCCTGACCCCAAAGCCAACAATGGTTGCATAAAAACAAAGTTAAATTCTACAGTCCTCTCAGGTTTAATTTTTTTTAATCGATTACAAGGCAGTGCCCCTTAAGAGTCTAGAGAGAAGACAGGTTTCCACAACTAACAAACTGAAATGTGGTCCTGGGTAAATTTTACTTCCAGGAAACCAAAATGTTGCAGTCCTTGAGAGAGGGAGCCTATAAGCAGAGGGCTCTTCTAAAGGAAGGAGCTTTTATTGAACCTGTCACTTGTCATTAAACACTCCATATTTTACCTTAGCCTGATATTTTCATTAGAGCATACAGACCTTTTTCATCTGTGAATGAAAGCATTCCCTTCAGCCTTGTGCTGAATATGGGGAAAGGCTCTCTAAAATCGAGCCCACCCAAACAGGACAATTATGTTCACAAAAGCAGGAAAAGCACGAGGGAAAATCAAGTAACATTATTACCATGATAACTTGCACACACTTCAGTGTTGACTATCACATCGTACTTCAATCTTAAATTATTTAATGCATCTAATAATGTCTACTTTTAATGTGAGGAAAAAACTTGCATATAATTGTACAGAAAGCACAGACACCAGCGCAGAATAAAACACAACATAAGCAAAGTGCAAAAATGTAAAAAATGTATGTACTGCTCTGCAGAGATCTCTAGTTGGAAAACCTGAACAGGAAAAGGTAAAGCTATCCATGCTATTCAGCTATATATAAATATATATATATAAAATCTCTCAACTGCTTAAAACACTTCATAGAATTGGATAAAAACTTGCAATGGCAGCTACACATTCTTAAACTCTGATATAAAGCAGCCCCATTTTTTTTTGGAGCCAAAGCTGCCTCACTGCTACCACCAAATCTGTACCATCTCCTTTATGTACCAGAAACTGGTGTTCAACAGTTTTAACAGGATTTAAAGTTTTCAGTAACTAAAATGTTACTCTGTTCATTGCTAGATAATACAAATATTTTACACACACAAAAAAAAAGTGGTTTCAGTATGCAAATAAATGAAAGAAAACAAATTTCAGGTTTTTTTCAGTGTATTACATATGTGAAGAAGACAGAAAAATGAAAAGTGAAAGAATAATTGGGGGGGAAGAAAAGGAAGCCATTCCTTTTAAAATGTGGAAGTGCTACATAAAACCAGAGACGATGGTCTGATGGAATGGTGTCATTCAATAAATACACCATCCACGTAAGTGCAAGGCAAATGTCAAGCACCAGCTGTCTTTTCAGACCTGAAATATAGATTTACTCCAACGCAGATTAGAAATCTAACCAAACATTGTAGTAGTTTTAGGAATTTTTAAAGACATTTCACTAATACCAGGAGGATTGTGTTATTTCAACATAGCTGCCACATAACGAGAGCCTTGTGAATTGCCATAGCATTACAGCCACAAACCCCATTAGCAGATGTAGAAATCCCACATTCCCGCCTTTTAGAAAGCTCTGCAGCTATGAAATCATTTTCATACACTTGGAACTTAACCATTGCAGTGCCCTGTGCATACAGGACTGGAGTTGATGGAGAAAACCACAAAATGATGCATCTGAGAGCATTCCCCATGGACATGTGTTTCTGTGGTTCTTTCAAAGGTTCAGCTGAAAACATCCCCCCGGCATCCCACAGAGCAAAGTAAAGGAGTATCTGCTTGAAATAAGGAGAGAATTTATCTCTACTAGAGAACCCTTAGGATGTATTCTGTGTCTTCATTGTAGATGTATTAGGATATGTGGCTGATAAAAAAAAACAAACAGGATTTTACCTAGGATAAAAGAAAGGCTTGCTCTTTAAAGATTTACAAAAGGAAAGACTACAGGGTAGGGTGCAGTTTCCATGTTTATTTTCACTTACCAAAACAAAAGTTATTTTTGTAAATTAAGGAAAGCACAGTCAAAATGTCTCTTATCTCCACACTTAGCATCACTTTGTTGTACTCCATGCCAGTAGTTCAATATTTTTATGACAGCAGTTGAAAACTTACCATTTGACAAACCTCCTGCAGCTAATCTCAACACACAGCACACTGAGAAATATTTGACTTGCTTTTATACCAGTGACTTTATTATGCCTGGGCAGATCTGAGGTAACCAGATAACTCTGTGGGGCAGCAGCATGATCATTTCAGAAATAAAGTCAACTGACCAGTAAACACGCCAAGAATTCACCAGGTAGCGTAAACAAGGATGACTATACACATAGAAAACATGGTCCTGCAGTTACACCACAACAATTCCAGCTTTCTCTAAGAATACTTACTTGGTTACCTTTCACTCACTGAAGAAAACACACCAGTATAAGGTAAAACCAGCTGGGAAAATACACAAAACAGCTAAAGAAAAAGGCTGTTAGAAGAGCAGAGAAAAAAGAAATATCACACCAATCTCAAGACGGAATTGATATAATTATTTCAACGATGCACTTTATAACCAAGTCGTCAGTCAAAAGCATATTTTCCTCTTATGAAAATTGAGTAAAGCATGAAGGCAATTGCGAGAGGCTGCTTTCTTTGAAATGCTGCAGGATAGATGTGTCCTTGTAAACAACCACTACCAAAGGCGTTAGGTAACAGCTATGAAAACAGATCAGGAGGTAGAGCAGAGAACCCCTGCCTCATTATCCCAATTGCATTAATTCAATTCCCATGTTACCTGAAGCTGTTGGGAGCTGTCGTTGAGGTTATCCTCTCGCCTCCTGGCCTCCTCCAGCATCTGTGCACTCTTCTTTTTCTCCACTTGTTCTTTGTGCTTCAGATTTGCTACTTTCTTATTTTGATCTTTAACTTGCCTGCAAAAGAGAGGAGCACTCAGAGCGTGGTTCCGCCAGCCCAGCGCTGGCAGCTGGGCCAGGGAACAGTGGGAGCACCAAGTGCCACCACTTCCTTTGCACAAGGGCACCAGCACCAAACTCATCCTCCAGCAATACCCTCAGCTGTTAATTCAGCCAAAACAAGGCTTCATTTTGCTCATTAACCTAAACTAGAAAGTTTCTGAAACAAAAGCATTATTTAATACTTGGCATAAACTATTAAACGGAAGATGCGCCTGTCCTCTTCTGACTTTGGGGAAGAAAACTCTTACCTGCTCACACACACACGTACATATAAAAGCACAGACCTCTAACAACCTCTTCTGCTTTGGGTACTCACTGTATCTAATGTGAGGAAAACAGGAGGAGCAAAAGGAAAAACTACTGAAACATTACTTGAATATAGAGGATTACCTACAAGAACTAGGCAATGTGTTTGCAAAAGAAAACCAATTTCTTTCCAACCTCGAGATCTACCTGCTTTCTTGGTATTTTGAGAGATTTCCTACCTTTCTTTTTACACAAACAAGTAAGAACAAATCATTTGAGAAGGTGTCCATAATTTCCTTTTCACTTGCATCAATGGATTATTTTTGATGATCCAGCCAGCTACCATTGCCTGCAGACAGGGTTTGATCTTTCAGGGCATTAAGACACATGGAGTATTGAATCTAATTACAGAGCCCTTAATCTCAGCCTCCTGACCACAGAGAACTTAAACTTTTAGTCCAATCAAAACAAAACAAGCTAGCTTTGCTTCCTCAGCCCTTTTCTCCGTAATTATATCTGGAGTTTGGATTTTGGAATAAAAGACAGATCCTTTGGTTGCAAGATTTCCCTCAAACATCGTGCAAGTATCTTTAATTTACTGTTTAGAAAACAGAATGATATACCAGCTTCAGATCTGGTATGTTATCCACACAGAGAGGGAAGAATGTTTCTTCAGTACTTCAGAAATACTCGTAGAACAGATCACAAACAACCCTTCTTTAATATTTTCTTCAGAACTCGTAACAAAAGTATGATCAAGAACATATCTCTTGTGACATATTTATGTTCAAATTATGTGGCATATGACTAGTCAGTGTTTTGAGTTCCTCCAAAAACATGTAGGTTCAACTCTGAGCTCTGCTTTTTTCCAACCTAAGCCAACTGAGGCTGGGAAAATTGAGAAGACAGCACATTTTCCTTGGTGCTAAAGCAAACTATTAGGGTGAAAAAGCGCTGACGGCCTCTGGAGACCGATAAAAAAAGGAAAGCCCTTTTCTGATGATGTTCAAAAATTATTGGCATACTTAACTACCCTGTCCAAGAGTTCCAGCTGATTTGAGTCAGGATGCTTTTTAAACACAACCAGTGTAATTGTTGAGTTATTCTAACCCAGTGCTGCACGCTGGCAATGGGCGCGTTGCCCAGTTTGAAGCAGACTTGTTCAGTGACTAAACAACTTATTGGAAATATTTTGTTGGCACCAACTCAGCTTGTACAATACACGGTTCTATCTGTCCAGTAAAATAAACACAGAAAGTACGGCTAAGTCAGTGCAGAAAATGAAAATATGTCAGCCCAACACATTCAGTTCCATATGAGAATTTTTACTCAACTTTTAAATTGAGAGGAATTAAGTATTTTTTTATAAATTTTCAAATCTAGATTCACATACTTGGAAACTGATCTTTATTTTATAACCAACTAGTTAGATAAGAGACAACAATATTAATAAAGCACCAACCCTCATCAGAATATGTATGAAACAGATAATCTCCTACATGGTCCAAAGTATTTTCAAACAAAGTATGCATTTCAAAGAAAGAAGTAATTATAAGGATATGTACTACTGACATCCCCCTTCTCAAGTCTGAACCAAAATCAATGACATATTAGGTCGATGCTCTGAGACAAATACAAGCTTTACTGAAGTTAAATTGCCTAATGGTGGTAATACTGAGATCAATCTTCATAAAACCTTCTACTAGACCCAGGCTGCTCAAAGCTCTGTTTAACTGGCTTTGAATCATGTGCAAGATACAACTATCCCTCTGCATTTTTAATGTCAAAAAGGAGCAGAAGTTGGGCCATAAATTTTTCAAACAGTACAGGTATCTGAGGCATTAACTAAAATTTCCCCCATTGTTTAATTATATAAACCTTAGGTCACATGAAACCCCAAATCTATAAACCCAAAAAGGCTTGGAGTATTTTGATACATGAAAACACATTTCATCTCGTCTCAGTGCCTCTGGTACCACGGGAAAATTCTTAGTTTTACAATACCTCATGCAGATAATCATGCAACGGGTTCAGCGTATACAAGTCCACAGCCCTTGGACATTTGCACCAGGAAAGTTCTGTGAAGCTCTGAAGACTTTATACTGTGGTTCTGTCAAGAATGCTCTTCCTTCTCTGCCACATAACTTTCAGTCTTCAAAGCCAGTCAGAAAATCACCTTTTTATTTATGCGAACAAACTTTTAAAAGATTTAAATACGTATTCCTATTTTAAATATCAAGAGACCTCAAAAGCTTGCTTAGGTATCACCCCATTCACTGCTCAGTTAGACAGTTCTGTGGCTCTTTTAAACACTGCAGTACCTCTGAGGGCTGCTATAGAAGAATTTCAGCTTCACACCACCACCGAACAATGTGCAGAACTGGACCACATACTGAACTGGAATAATAAAATCAAATCCAGCAAGTACGTGACTGAAGTGAGCATGCTGCAACTGGTACGTTTTATGAGGAGACAGTCAAGAGGAATTTTTTATAATACATGTGCACAAGGAAGCTTATTAGGAAGGAAGAAACAAAGCTCTGCATCTCCCTGTTTGAGAGTAGTATTTTGTAAGCTTAATGTTCTTTTAACTCTTTGGAATGCAACTGCACATATATAGAGCACATACCCCTACCAAAGGGACAGCAAAGTTTAAAAAAAATCCTTACTCTCTAAGAGTATTTTTATTAAAACTGTTTAAAACTGAGAAAACTCACAAGATTAAAGATAGTGAAAAGAGCGTTGACTTCTGCACAGTGATGACAAGAGCTTAGAGGTGTATGGATGTGTTGTAGAAAGACTACTGTGTGCATGTACAGCAACAGCAAACAGCATAAAATAAAATAAAATAAAATAAAATAAAATAAAATAAAATAAAATAAAATAAAATAAAATAAAATAAAATAAAATAAATATAAAATAAAATGCTAA